>JAHBCN010002279.1:0-94397 GCA_019359885.1 Listronotus oregonensis
ATAGTTCGTAATGTTCCTTGTTGATAAATTTGAATAAATATGTTTATAAAAACAAAAGACATTATCGGTTTCTTTTATTAAATACGACATAAATTTGTTATATGTTTTTATGGAATTTTCAAACGATTTATTTTTTAATAAAATGATTATCTTTCTTTAGGAATTACCATTTTGAAATATTGTGATTAATTAATATTTTAGACATAATATTTTTAACAACCAAAAACGAGCTACGCTACGATAAACAGTAAGCTTCGTAGAACAACATTGTTTATGTTTTTTGGTCTTAATCACTTTTGGGTATTTTTTAATTGACAAATAAAATTTAAAAACATATATTTTTCTAATTTTTTGCCTTTACTATAAATATAAAAAATACCTTTTTAAACTAATAAAGAAAGTTTAGAATTAAGAAACCTTTTAAACAATAAATACAGAATATCATTTAAATATTTAATTCAAAGGTTGCAGTGACAATTTTAATAAAAATATTTAATCCCAACCGATATGTTCACACATCGTCGTTGTGGTTGGGCCCAGTAGGATCTTTTGGAACATGCGCCAGAGTTGCGGTTATCGGCAACTCTCTTGGCTAGCGTATGGAACGGGATCGAAGCTAAGAGGAACACAAGGCTTTAACTCTTTAGCATACCGTACTGATGAGTGAATGACATCTTGTGCCTTAAACAGGTGTCTCCAACGGTCCTCTGAGATACGGCCCCCTTTCTCAGGTATCTGCCTAGTGATGTAAGAATCGTACCAAATTTTCGTTGAATCCGAATATTAAACGGACCGTATTTCCCGGGGAATCAGTCCGTAAATTGAATACGTATTCGGTATCGAAACGGGGCGGCTGAATTCTTCCAACGCCGGTTGATCGCTCGACGCGGGCTCGAATTCGTCGGACCGTAATCGTTACGAGTGTCTTATAAAGTTTTTCCCTTTTTGTCCCTGGATGGCGCTGCCCTTAATTAAAGCACTTTGGGATACGTAAAAAACTTATTTTTAAAATAAATACTTTTTTTTTAATGAAAAAAAATAAGCGCTAATAATTTCGTCACTCCCTAGGAAACGTAAATGTTGCCAAACCCTTTTTTTTATATGTAGAAAAAAAACCAAAAAAAAAAAGAATCAACTTTATCCGCGTTTTTTTTAGAAGTTTTAGCTTCAAGCAAAAAACAGTATTGTTTACCTTACGGGTTTAACGTAACCCATTTTAAAAAATTTAAAACTTATAAATTAAAAATGCGGGGGAAGGAAAAAAAAAGGTTCCTCAGAAAGTTATATTTTTTCATTTGACTTGCAGAGCTGTTGTTTTTTATTCTTTGTTCCTATTTAAACGAATATTTGTTTCTATGTTGCCTTGCTATAACTATTAATAAAATAATAAAATTAAGTATACTGTTATATATTTTTAACCTAACCTATTATTTACCTCATCGCCGTTTAGTTTATTTTATTTTTTTTTTAACAGAACAAACATTTTGATGGATAGCGAAAATAAAAATTTTTGTATCATAAAGCGGAATTTGAAGCAGCTGCGCCAACCCTGTTGATTACTTGCAACTGTCTTTGAATTCTTCCTTTTCTATTCCCCCGCCGCCCCGGGCCCCTCCGGTATCAGCTGTGCGCGACTCCCCGCCTATATTTACGGTTGCCATGTTATAAGGACTTTTATGGATCGTATTCACAAGAATCCGAATCTCTCTTGATTCCGAATCGTATAATCCGAATATCAAAAGGTGGGGAAAGTACATCACTAATCTAGCCTTACGCGGTAATGCGGGTCTGCCGTGGTTGACTATTATTCCCTGCTCCACAAAGGAAAAATGACAAAGGTGGCTGACCGAAACGGATAAACCCCGTTTGAAAGTCCACCCAAGGTCACAAGCAGAAAAAGGTGCGCCGACTGAAACGGGGGAATCCGTTTCGTAAGGTGCCCCTTGAAGTCACCGGCGCCTGGTTCGGGGAAGGACTAATCCATCCCGAACAAACAAGTGCTTAGGAAGGATTCCCGAATCCAAACAGAAGGCGGATAGAATC
The DNA here is from genome assembly GCA_019359885.1 of Listronotus oregonensis. Taxonomy (NCBI): domain Eukaryota; kingdom Metazoa; phylum Arthropoda; class Insecta; order Coleoptera; family Curculionidae; genus Listronotus; species Listronotus oregonensis. The sequence continues at coordinate 2,044 of JAHBCN010002279.1, forward strand.
GTCTTTATAGGAAAAAGGGTTCCTGGCTTTAAACAGAAAGCGGATAGGACCGTTTTTATGGATAAGGCCGTAGATGAGGCCTCAAAAGGCATCTGGTTCCTGTAACGGACCCGGTAGCTACCATGTCACTAGACCGGGAGAGTAGGGCATAATGGATCTAATCGTCTGCTCTCTATACTCCGGAGACAGGGACACCAGGACACATTAGAACACATTGTGCTCGTGTCCGGTAGCGACACGAGTAAGGCGAGATGTAAGAACTCTCCCCAATCTGGTATCGGATTCATTAAGTCCGATCCAATTGGGAGAAATATAAAAAGGTGTGAGCCGGGAATAGACCGAGCCGTCGCGGGGAGGGCGTAAAAGTCCACTCACTTGAAACCTACCTACCTAAATATTTAATTAAGGTTGAGTGACCATTTTAATAAAATTTGCCCATTGTCAACTGGGCTGCTCAAATGAACCCAAAATAAAATAATATTTAAGAAGTTATATATAATTAAGTTAAATAAATAAATTTTAGTCTACCTTATTCTAGTACTATACGATATTAACATCCAATAGGCTTTACAACTTAAGTTATTTTACAAAAAAAATAGGATGGTCGATGTGTAACAATTTGATGGTTACCAAACCTTTTTTTATTAAAAAAGGTCCATTAAGAGGTAATCCATTAAGCGCAGAAGAAATCCTTTGCCCTACACCAGTGGGCCGAGCTGGTGTAGTGGCAGCGTAAAACCTCTCACCGTAAAGATGTTTTGAATAAGAATGATTGAGTTATATTTAAAACCTGTAGATAAAAACCGGCATATTGGCTTGGTTAATGCGCCTACGAAAGTAGCTAAACAAATCGAGAGGTTTTTTATTATCGTTTTTCTGCGATACATCAATATAAATTATATTATTATAACCTTATCAGACCATATTTATTTCAAGCTTGTGTAATGAATAATCGAAGAGAGCCCGAAAGATCACTATCGGAGGGCTCTGAGCCAGTAAAGCTTTGCATCTTAAGGTATATACACACCGAAAAAACAAACAAGAACAAACATCAGCGAACAAACGTTTTTCTTTAAGGTAGACAGTAAAAACGCGAACAAACGTTTGTTTGTTCTTATTCATCATGCTAGAGTAGACGTCGCTACATACAAATTTATGTAAACCGAAAAAGAAAAAGAACAAACATCAACGAACAAACGTTTTTCTTCAATGTAAACAGTTAAAACGGCGAACAAACGTTTGTGTGTTCTTTTCCACTTTCCAGTGGGCGTCGGTACATCAAAGAGAATTTTGTTTTTATGGTCTAAATAACTATTCCCCAATAGTCGAAAAGAGTAAACAAACATTTTGTTGCGCTATGTAGACAAAATAACGCGAACAATAAACAAAGAAACATACAAACAAACAAACAAAAAAAAAAAGTTTGTTCTTATTTTTTTTTCGGTTTCATACCTTTATGCTACCGGGCGAACAATGCCCGCGCCCAGATCTCTGGCGTTATTCCTATCCCCAAAGCCAAAGAAAGGCACCGGGGGGTGAACTTGTATTTTACATTTTTTTTGTATATATTGTAGCTATTAAGATGTTTTGTAAATATTTGAGTCAACGAATAAAGCTGTTTGTAAGTAAGTAAGTGGAGCCCCGGGGTTCGATCCCCGCATTGTCCATTGGACTTTTCATAGCTCGGCACCTCACAGAAGGCAATGGAAAACCACTTTTAGAAATTTCCCGCCTAGTCAACCTCTCATGTGCTTCGGAAGGCACGTTGGTACGCAACGCAGATATCTTCGAGGGGCCCCTACACCTGAGCAGATTTGGTACAGTAAGAAGAATCTTGCAAAAATTAAAATAAAATTTCAAACTTCGTTTTGCAAAAAACCCTAACTAACTTTGAAAATTAACGGCATTATGTTTTTTTTTTAATTCCACTGGGTTTTCTTCCCCCAAAGATCAGTTGATGGTCACTATAAGGGTGCCAAGTTCAGTGAGCATGGGATCTGGGAAACCGTAAAGATACGAAGTGGGTTTAAAATTTGGCAAGTTGTGTATTTGCGTAACAAACCATGTCCACTTTAAAAAGTGCAGAATTCGAGATTTTCGGAGATATCGGGAAAAAACTGAAATACCGATTTCTTTTTTTTTTTGCTGACGTTTTTTAAAAGAGATATGTATAAACAAAAGACATTTTCTTATGGCCAATTTTTAGTTCTACAAAACAACGTTGAGAGATTTTAGTACGACGTTTCGTTTTTGTTAAACCATCATCAACTTAATTTTTTTAAATACGAACCTGGGTTTTTTTTATTTAATCTTTTTAACCCTTGCTATCCCAATTACAAAATGTATAACACTTAATATTTCTGAACCAATATGGAACCCCCCTATAAGAAATGATGTGCGTTCCTTGTCTTACTCATTTCTCTTATGGGAAATATGTTTATTTAACGAAAAATATTAAGTGTTATACATCATTGTAATTGGAATTTAACTGCTTAAAAAAAATGCAATAAACAATTGAGTGTGGTATTTAAAAAAAAAAGTTGATGATTTTTGAAAACGAAACGTCGTAGAAAATTTCTCAACGCAGTTTTGTAGATCTTCAAAAGTTGCCATAAAAAAAGTGTCTTTTGTTTTTCCCTATCTCTTTAAATAACGTCAGAAAACAATAAAAACGAAATCCCAAAATTTAGTTTTTTTCCCGGGTATCTCCGGGTACTCGAATTTTAAAATTTTAAACGGCATGTTGTTGGTACCAAATGGGAACTTTGCCATAATTTAACCGACTTCGATTCTACGGTTTCAGATCCCCATCACCCAACTTGGCACCTTTTGAAAAATTTTTGAATTCTGATTTTTTTGACTTTTAAGTGTTATAAAAATCAAATAATTAGGAAAAAAAAACGCACATATTAGTTCGTAGACTAAAAATAACGAAAATGCTAATTTGAAAACCAGCTTAATACATAACTTGTATACTCTTAGTTTTCTTGCTAAAGATACATGAAATTTAAAACAGCATTTAAAAAATTTGAGGTACTAAATTTATGCACGCTTATGGGTATGATTTGTGAAATATTCTACAGAATCAAGTTCGTACAACACCATATAAGAAGGTTAGAAAGACGTCACCTTACAGACTTATTTTACTTGTATGTACATACAAAATGAATTTAACAAGCTTTTGCACAACGCCCTATTTTATAAGATGCACTATAAAAATCACCTTTTTGTATGGATTAAAGGTTAAAAGGCAACTTTCTAAAAAAAAGAGCTTTTTCGTGCAGTAAATAAAATTAATTCGGTCCCCAGATCAAGGCTCGCTGATGTGCTGCAGGCCGAAGTCTACACTTCTTCCTTTGCATCCTATGTGTTTCCCCCAAATTAACATGTATGCAGGGTGTTTAGGAAAAAAAAGTTAAGTATATAAGTTTAGTGCTTTAAAATATTTTTTTTTAAATTTCTTTCACCTATACAGGGTATTCCAGAAAGTCTGGACGTGGTGTTACTATCTTCTTTTAAATGAGTCCCTTATTTTTTTTTTTGAGATTTGCATTCTCCTTGAAATTTTAAACATTTTTTTTAGCATACCCTATGTCTGACTTTAATGCTTCTTCTTCTTCCCTGGGAGCCGTCTACATTTACCACCGGAGGCAGCGCAGCCTCTTGGGCTTTTTGTGCCTAATCTCCCATTATCTTTTATACCAATCCTCCCGTTTGTCTTATTTTGTTTCTCTAACCCCGCGACTGGTTGGTTGATATATTCCTGTGAGCTCATTGTCAGTTGCCCAAATATGCCTGTCTTTTGTGATTTAACGCTTCTCTTCCCCCTCGTCGCACATTCTGCAACTTTGGTCCCCATTATATGAGCCTATCTTGTGCAGGTGTCCTCTCAGAGTTATCGTGCCCTATTAGCAGCCCTACTGTTCCCTACTTTGTCTGAGTAGTTCTGCCTTCGTTCTTTTGGCTGGGCCCCTTATGAAGCTTTTTCCATGTCTTATTTTACAGAGGCTCCTCCAGTATTCCTCGTGTTTGTTTTGGATCCATTGCCTGGTTTGCCCTCGTGCTGTGGTTGGTCACTCCAAGGGCAGGTTCTGGTCCAAAGTATGGTTTGGATGATCCCTGTCTCGCTAGCTCATCCGCTTTTTCGTTGCCTTCTATTCCCCACGGAGAGTTACCCTGTTGCATTCTCCCATTACTTCCAGTTCTCTTTGGCATTTCCATGTCAGCTTGGACGTTACTTTGGGGTTTGACTTTAATGGTTACATCGCAAAAAACTATAAGCCCCATAATTATTACTATTATGCTATTATATGGGGTTACATTTATAAATTAGCAATATTATTTAAGTCTAAAACTTAAGTCTATAAACCCCATAAAATCTTTTTTAAATAAATACTTAAATAAGTTGGCAAGAGTAAGCAGTTTATCTGGGATTATAATTTAAAAGAAAATATTATGGCTCCCCCATATCAAAAATAAAATAACTTATCAGTAAACTTTTATTGCATAACAAACTCACATAAGGCATAACTAAATGTTTCAAAAGATACAATAACAGATATTAAAAAAAAACCTTCATATCCTTGTTATTTAAAAAACGCAGACAAAGACTTGTGTATCGACATCCAAAACAACACTTACAAAAAAATAACAGTCTCTAGACATGGACTATTTCAATAATTATGTTGGATCATACCTAATAAAAGAAGCTTTTTCTAGTACTAATAGTCTAAGAGCCAGTGACCGGCTACCTCTTTTTTTAACCAGATATGGATTTTTACACAGTAAGTCCCCACCATATGTATGGTAGATATAGGGGATATACTCACCATACATGGGGTGGGGACTCAAGCCCAGCGTGGCTGTCGCTTCTTAATTTCTAAGTCTAATTTTTTCAAAATGCATAGATTTGCATAAAAATTTGGGATACGGTTTAACTTATCCTTCTCTTCAAAATATATGTTATGCCCATGGGCACTCTTTATTTTTTAGGGGTGAAAACTACCCTTTATTGCCAAAACCTATACAACTATACATTAAAGCTTAAGTTAAGTAAAATTTAACTCAAAAAAGTTGCAAAGAAGTACTTTGTTGCTTTAAAACATTGTTTAATATATTTCAGCCCTTAAAAATTAACCCTTATAATGATTTAAAAAAATATATTTACCCTTAAAAAATTAATATATCACAGTGTTTTGCATGAAAATTTGAGATTAAGCTTAACTTACCCCTCTCTGCAAAACCTCATTATGCTGAAGGTCGCTTTTTATTTTTGGGGGGTGAAAACTACCCCTTATTGCAAAAACCTTTAAAACTTTCGTATTAAAGCTTAAGTCACCAAACATTAAGCTCATATAAATTAAAAAATAAGTATTTTATTCTTTTGGACAACAAATTAAATTTGGTTGAACATATAAAATACCATCGCGCCAAGTGTAAAAAGATCTATCACTCTTAAAACTACTATCACATACCACATGGGATCTGATCAACATTCCCTTCTAAAGATATACACAAGTCTCATTAGAAGAAAACTAGACTATGGTAATTTCATCTATGCGTTTGCTAGAACATCTTACATCAATACCCTTAAACCAATACAAAATCAAGCACTTTGTCTATGCACTGGTTCATATAGAACCAGCCCCATTCCCAGTATCCAAAGCATAGCTTGCATCTACTCTTCACAGAACAGAAGAATCCACTGCCTATTAAAATATGCTACTTTTCTATGGTTTAAACCCACCCTTCCTACCCACCACAACTTCTATCCGACTCAAACAGGATATAATTACCCTTTACACAACACACACAGCTCTAATCACCGGTTTAAATCCCTCTGCGAACAGTTTGGAAATTTCCTCCCAACAAAACCCCTTCTCTTATAAATACAATTTCCACCTTAGGCCAGATCCCCCCTCTTATAGATTTCTCTCTACTCAAATTCAATAAAAACAACGATAGCCACGAGAAAATTAGAGCAGAATCCCTTAATATCGTATCCAACAAATTTACTGATTCTATCCAAATCTTCACACATGGCTCTAAAACCGATCACTACACAGGTGCTGCTTTCTTTGTCACTTTCCCCCAACGGATCTTCTCACCATGACCTTTTTAAACTTACCCATACACCAGCATATTCACCGCAGAACTTTTCGCAATAAAAACCGCTTTAGACTCCCTTAAAAATGAAAAAAAAAACCTAATCATAACTGATTCCAAATCATCTCTAGACAATTTAAAGAAAACTCTAACTCGTGACCCCTTATTAAGCTGCATTCAAGACCCCCATTACTGAACTCACCTACAAGCACAATACAATCTCATTCATGTTCGTACCAAGTCACGTGGGAATACAGGCAATGAAACTGTGGACCAACGAACTCAAGGACTAGAATTAACGCAACGCCAGTTTGTAGGCAGGGTGTTTGGTATAGTAATCTGTTTGTTTTTTTTTTGGAAAACCGTAAACAAATTGCCAGATCTCAAAAAACAAAATCGGTTATTTATCTCGATAATGTAATAAAATTATTTAAAAATATTGGTTTTTTGAAATATAGGCAACATCGATTTAAATATAAAATTTTTTTGGGGGCTGTCATTCAAAAATGATTGCCCCGGCCACATGGTTTATTTGGTCGCGGGGGACTTCGATGTCATTTTATCTTTTTCTAGTGCGTTTTGTAAACTGACTTGATCAACAGCAATCAATTTTGCATCTAAAGTGAATGAATATTTTTTTGTCACTTCAGATAATAAACAAAAATGGGTTTGGGGTTTAAAAATAAAGAATCATCGATTTAAGAAAGTGATTTATGGTACAATCCAAAACATTGAAAAAGTTATTATTTTCGGAGTGAAGTTATTTAGTGTGTTTAATCAAGGTTGCTACAGGGTTTACAAGAACTTCCCCCTTGCCCCCTAATATGTTTATGCCAAACAAGGTTTTTTCTTTTTTCTTCCAAGTTGTTTGTGGTTACGGAGGAAACCTCCAGCAAACAACATTTCTAAACACACAGACGTATTCCTTTAATTACAACCATCATTAAAGAAAAGTTAAAAATGGGATCCATCCCCACTACAAATAAACAGATCCATCCAAGTTTTTTTTTTCTTCCTTGTCCTTTCTTTAACCACAAAACTTAAGTGTATAATAGACAAAATAGGTCTTTCTCTAACCCCTCATTTCTCCAAAATTTTAAAAGACCCACCTCTGTGTGATTCTTGTCCTTTACTAACAGTAAACATCTCTTAATTGAATGCCCCTTTTGCCCGGCAAAATTTCAATTAGCCAAAGACTGAAAGTTGGAAAGCTGTGAACAAAAACATTGAAACATTCAAACGTTATAAACTTTACAAAAGATATAGGCTTTAAACAAAATAATGACAGCAGTCCCTGATTTAATACTAAAATATGTTAATTGGTGCTAAATGGCCTTGTTTGCCCCTTTAATTCAAAATATCTATCTATCTATCTCTTTGAAACATTATTTAATATATTTCAGCCCTTAAAAATCAGCTCTTATTGTAATTTAATTTAAAAAAAAAATGTTTACCCTAGAAAAATGACCATATTGTCACAGAGTTGCAATTACAAAATTTGACTGCTCAAAAGTATGACTAGTTATATTATGTAATTTTTTAATCTTTAAAAACCCACCCCTTACAATCTTAAAATGCAAAAAATAGTAGAAAACCGCGGATTTTTTAAAAAATGCATCGAATCACTTTTAGAATGCTTCAAAAAATTGGTTTTTTAGCATAACTCCTCGGTTGTTGTGATAAAAAGCTCTTTAAAAAACCATTTTGTTAGTTTTTCCAAGAGCTATAAGGTCCTATATATTAAAACTGTTTAAAAACCTTATTTTTTTATAGAAATGAGTTTAAAGGGCTAAAACAAGGTAGTGCTCGTCTACACTTAATTTTCGTCCTATAGTAAATTTAAAAAAAGCAAAATATTTGGAATTTAAGAAGCTACAATTTGATACCTTAGTAATTTTTACGTATTTCCCTTGGTTTTCGAGTAAGTTTCAAGACAAGGTAATTTTTTATTAAAATTCTGAAATTTGACTTTCACCTGTAGCTCCATTTTTTTTTTCAAAATTAAGCAGTTTAAATTGGTTAAAATTTTAGAATGCATTAATGATACATAGATGAAGAGAATTGAAAAAGGTGACTAGGACTCATTTTAATTAGGGTGTTAATTAGGGGTTGTTTTCAAAGATTTTTGCACTCAAAAAATTTTGGTCTAACCTTATTTTAATCATAACTTACTCAACTTTTATGATACATTCTTTTTTCCTGTGGTCAAAATATAAAAAAATAATACCCCGAAATGGTTTAACAACTATCCCCAACGTAAAGGAAGGTCACAAGCAGACAAAGGTGCCGACCGAAACGGTTGAATCCGTTTCGAAAGGTGCCCCTAAAGTCACTGGCGCCTGTTTTACGGGGAGGTTAATCCATCCGAGCAAACCGGTTGCTTAGGAAGGGATCCCTGAATCCAAACAGAAAGCGGACAGGAACGCTTTTATAGGAGAAAGGTTCCCTGTTTAAACAGAAAACAGGATAGAACCGTTTTCATGGGGAACATCTCGGAAATACGGCCTCAGAAAGTACATCTGGTTCCTGTAACAAGGACTTGGTCACTATACCTGGAGAGGGGACACCAGAACAGATATTGTGCTCGTGTCCGATAGCGGCACGAGTAAAGGGAAATGAAAGAGCTCTCTCCCAATTGGATATCGGATTCATTAAAAGTCTGATCGTATTATTAGTGATGAGCAAAGCAAGACCAAGACCAAGACCGGGCTGGTCTTGGTCTTGGTCTTGGTCTTGCAAGTCTGGTCTTGGTCTTGGTCTTGCAAGCCCAAAGAATGTCTTGGTCTTGGTCTTGGTCTTGCACCACCCGGTCTTGGTCTTGGTCTTGGTCTTGCTGCAAGAGTCTTGCTGGTCTTGCTTTTTTTGGTAGTAATAATTTAAACTAAGCAATCTTAAATAAAATATATATTTTTTAATACTTACAAATAAATAAAGATGAAGACTATATTTTTTGCTTTAAAGTTTTAAAATATACCAATTTTAACCTTACATGTACATTTAAATTATTTGATAAAAATGATATTTTAAATGTAGGGGTTTATTTATTTATAGCTCTTCATTTTAGTGATAGGAAATATTTTAATTTTCTTTGAAGAAGCATATATGAGTAAAATTAAAGCAAATGCAAAACTGAGTACTCTGAGGGCAGAAAAAAACTTTTAATTTCAACCAGATGTTAAATTTCCATGAAAATTATTCTGATACGTAAACATTGGTTTCTGATTCAAAAAAAAGTTATTTTGAAAGCTTTTCAGTTCAAATAAACTTTTTTCTGTTCAAATTAGTCAAACATTTTCCGTACAAAGTTTGTGCAAATACTTTATAGACATTCTGCATATACAAGGTGGCTCCACAGTGACACAAAGCTCGATGTCTCCGAAACCGTTCATAATGGTAAAAAACTGAATACACAAAAATTATAGAAAAAGGGCGTAAAATGTAAAATTATTTTCTTTTTTTAGAATTTTCCGAAAATCCACTACCACTCAAGAAAATTTCCTTATTTTTAGCTTTTAACCTAAAATAGAAAAATTATGGAAAAAAACTCATTTAAAAATCGCTTTCCTGTATATTATGCTGGAAATTCTTGAACTGTCATATACGTACAATGTCAACGTAGATGGTTTTTATTTATCATTTTCGGTTTTGACAAAAATGACGTCATCATTAATTTTGGGCATTTTTTTTTGACTTTTCCTTTCAAACCAAAGTAAAATTTTTAAAACCTTTTATATAAAAAGTATTTTTTATATGACAGACAAATATTTTTTTTTTTATTAAACTATCACTTTTTCATTTATATCTTGTTTAAAGCAGCAATCTACTGATGCCACTTCTTACAGGTGGTACAAAAAAAAAGGTTTTTTGGATTTGGGAAATTTTTGACCCCCCCCAAAGTGGCATCACTGATAGCTAATTTAAAAAAACGGGGAATGGGAAATAATTTTCAGCCTTCTATAATTTTTGACTTCAGTTTTTTTTTCGTAAAATTTTTAAAATATCGAGCTTTTGGACCATTGAGTCACAATATTATTATTTTTGAAAATAACTGAATCTACTATTTACGTTTTAGGGGGGGAATTAAAAAAAAACGAAGTGATCTTTTTTAATTTTTATTTTTTTAAAAAAAAAATTAAAAAAAATCCCCTTTTTTGGGAGTTCTCCACACATTTTTTATCATGTCTGTATGAAAATACTTGAAGTATTGAATATAAAAATTAAATATTATAATTAAAAAGTGAAAAGATGCAAATCTTTGGGTGTCGGTCTTGTCTTGCGTAGTCTGCATTCCTGACTTGTCGGTCTGGTCGGCATACTTAGCTTTTGTCTGTCTATGAGTGAAAGGCGGTCTTGAGTCTTGTCGGTCTTGGTCTTGCCAAATCAGACAACGCAAGACCAAGACCGGTCTGCCATCACAGCGTATTGGTGAAATATAAAGTGCATGGCACTGTGGAGAGCGTAAAAATTCCGCTTACTTTAAACCTAACCTAACCTAATCTAGGTTAAAACATGTATAAATTATAAGCATAAAAAAATTTCAAACACTTGAGGTTAATTATCATATAATTTTAAGAGAGAAAAAAATTAAGAAAAAACATAAATTTATCGCTTACAATGACAAGCCCGCTAACATTTTTTAGGAAAATTTTGTATGTGATAAAAAATATTGAGTAAATAACTAATTTATAGCTGCTCTAAATTGATTTATTAGGTAACTTTATAGCAAAGTTATTTATTTTGTATTTTTTCTCAGAATTGTAAATATAGTACTATCGTTATACATATCTTTTTTTTAATAAATAAATAGTTTTAATACTAAGTAAAGTTAATGAAAATGCATTAATAACAACATTCCCAAAATTACCTCAACAATTAAGCTTATATTTAAGATGCATTGTCTTAGGTTAAAACTTGTATTAATTATACAATTTATAAATTTCCAAGCAATTAAGGTTAATTATCATATAATTTTAAAAAAAAGATGTATCTAGAAAAACCATAAACATATCGCTCACGATGGCAAGCCCTGCTAAATTTTTTCTAGGAAAATTTTGTATGTGATAAAAAATATTGTGTTAATAACTAATTATAGCTGTTCTAAGTTGATTTATTAAGTAACTTTAAAGCAAAATTATTTATTTTGTATTTTTTTCTCAGAATTAAAAATATAGTATTATCGTTATACATATCTTTTTTTAACAAGTATATAATTTTAATACTAAGCAAAGTTAGTAAAGATGCATTAAAAATAAATTACTTTCAACATTCCAAAAATTACCTCAACAATTAAGCTTATATTTAAGATTTATTGTCTTAGGTTAAAACTTGTATAAATTACACTATTTATAAATTTCCAAGCAATTAGGTGAATTATCATTTAATTTTAAAAAAAGATGTATCTATATAGAAAAAACCATAAATCAATATATCGCTTACGATGGCAAGACCGCTAAATATTTTCTAGGAAAATTTTGTATGTTATGTATTATAAAAATATTGTGTTAATAACTAATCATAGCTGTTCTAAATTAATTTATTAAGTTACTTTATATTTAAGTTATTTTTTTGTATTGTTTTCTCAGAATTGTAAATATAGTACTATCGTTATACATTTTTTTTAATAAACAGATAATTTTAATACTAAGCAAAGTTGGTAAACATACATTAAAAACAAATTAAGAATTTATTTAATCATTTATGTCATCTTAGAAAAAATTTTAAACACCAGTTTTAAATGGTATTTTTAGATAAAAGAATAAAATATACAGGCCCGCTTTAGACCTCTGAGCCCTCAGGGTGTAAGACGTACAATGTTACCTTTTCCTTTATGCTGTGTGTTTTCTATACTTTTTTTTTATACCCATACACAAAGATTATTTAATTTTGTTACATATGTACTATCGGGCGATTTTTTTTGCGACAATTTTTTTTTCGGTCCCATCGTAAAATTTTGTTGGAAATACCTTCAAAAAAATTCCCTATAAGTTTTAGTCCTTAATATTAATATTAAGTACTCGCCCAAAGCGTGTAAAGATTTTCCATTTAAAAAACACGTAAACTTTAATCCTTTTCTAAAAATTTTTATAACTCAGCAGCATTTTATGTCATAGTCTCTACCAAAGATGGGATTTTTTAAAAATTGAATGCTCTACAAAAGTGTCCATTGTGGCAAAGTCGCAACTCACACCGGCGAGGTAGAACGAATGGGTCACTAAACCTAATTTTTTTCATAAAATTTTCGTTTTTGTGTTATTTTCTCCTAAATGACAAGAGGTACATAGAAAAAATAAATGACAAAAGTGTTGGAAATTTAATTTTCTACAAAAATGACTTCAATAATTAAATCGCTAACCAACACTTCTCGATATATTTGGCCTTTAATTAATTTTACTATGAAATTTTTACAAATTATTATCTCGATCACTATTGGTCTTAGCTATTCGATTATTGCGACCTTTTTTGTAGGAAATTACATTTCCAACAACTTTGTCATTCATCTTTTTTGTGTAGCTCTTGTCATTTATGAGAAAATGACAAAAAAAGAGAATTTTATGAAAAAACTAGGTTTAGTGACCCGTACTACCTCGCCCATGTGAGTTGCGACTTTGCCGCAATGGACATTTTTGTAGAGCATTCAATTCTCAAAAAGTCCCGTCTTTGAGCGAGACGACAACATAAAATGCTGCTGAGTTAAAGAAATTTAAAAAAAAGAACAAAATTTTTCGTGCTTTTGAAATGGAAAATCTTCGCACGCTTTGGGCGAGTACTTAATATTAATATTAAGGGCTGAAATTTTTAGGAATTTTTTTGGGGGTATTTCCAACACAATTTTACGAAGGGACCGAAAAAAAATAGTCACAAAAAATCACTCTAATGTACTTGTTACTTAGAAATGGCAGTGTTTTTAACTAGTGAAGATAAACAAGAGATTTGTTTAAATTGTTGAAGACCTCTATAAAACTCAATGAAAAGCAGCAGTTAGTTTTAATAATAGAGATCATCATAGAACTATTGGGTAATCAATAGTTGCAAAGATAGCACATAAATTCAAGACCAAAAAAAGCATCTACAATAATTTTAATAAAAATCGCCGAAAACCAGTTGACAATGAAGACACCGAGTTTAAATTGATCTGTTGTCGAACCATAACAAAAACCTCTACAAATTTGGTTCCAACAAGACGGCACCTTATGCTAAAGTACATTAGACGTTATAGTATACTTTCTTTAAAATATCTTTATTGGAAAAGTTATTCACAGAGATACAGATATTTTTTGGCCTGCAAGATCTCCAGACTTAAACCCTTTCGACTTTTTATGGGGTTAATTAAAACAGCAGGTTTAATAGCGACGGCCCTTAAAAGATGCTGATCACTTGAAGGGGATTATTTCTGAATAATGCTAGACGGTTACTTCCAGATATGATTTAGAATGTTTTACGGCAATTTGGCAAAAGAACGATTAAATGTTTAAAAAGGGGGATAATAGGTCAAGGGATTAGTGAAATGATTAAAAATTTAATTAGGTTTATTTCCAAATATGTATTAATATTATGTTTGTTTAAAACTTATTATTTGTATGGATTTACCTATCTGTAAAATAAATAATTGTTATGCATTAATTACGTATTAAAATTACGAAAGCGTTAGCAAATACATAAATATTAAGAAATGAAAAGGTTATTATCTTTTTTTCAGATAAAAGAGATAAATATTTAGTACTGAAATTTGATTTAAAAAAAAAATCGAAATTTAAATGCTTTTCAATTGAATCAATGTGTACAAAAATTTGTAAAAAATACCAAACCTTAATTTTAACCCAAATGAATGTAACTGCATATCTGAATGTACCTTTTAATTCAGATTATATAATGTAAGTTCATCTTTTTGCCTTTGCTTATTTTAAATATTTTTAATAATTAAAAAAGTATTTCCACATTAGAAAGCATTTAATAATATTTATTACCACCTTTTATTTTATACGCTTGTTTTTGTTTTTCTACCTATTATTTCGTCTTAATATGTTAATTTTTGCAAAACTGTCAACACTACACGTGTTTATCCATATTTTAATTTAATTATTTCCAAGTAATGTGCGCTTAATTTTTTCTTTATAGGTGCAAACATTGACATTAAATTATTTCTTCGATATTTATTTACTTTTATAAATAACTTTAGTAGTTTATTAATTAAGATATTCAAGCAAAACACTTGATATTTTTAACCCGAAGAACACATACAAAGAAATGGAATGAAGAGACTTTGTATTTCGTGCAATTTTCGGTAAAACCATCATCAGTGCTATTCGTCGTCAAGCAGGAGCCGTAGCAATTTGCTTGACGACGAATAGCACTGATGATGGTTTTACCGAAAGCGCTTTGCTAGGATTTTTTAAATAAAATTTGCACGAAATACAAAGTCTCTTCATTCCCTAAATTCTTACGTGCACACAGCCACAACCAAGTTTCATACATACAAAGAAAGGCAATGTGAAGAATAACTGGGGCAGCATCTACTACTCCTACGGAATTGCTGGAGATTATTACGGGGCTCCCACCTCTCCATATAATAATCAAGGCCTCAGCAAGGGCAGAGGCACTAAGACTGGAGTGTGAAGAACGGTGGAGGATGAGGGGGAAGCACTGTGACATCATGGGCCAAGTGAGAACTGTGGTTCTTTCGATGAAACAGGATAGTATCCCCCCAGTAATCCACTTAGACCTCATGAACAAGGTGAACATGACATCACAAACGCTTTGGGACGCCAAGCGAAGGAACAGTTATCTATACAGATGGTACGAGGAAAGGAGGCCGCACAGGTTTCGGTTTCTATGTAGAAAGACGAACTATAAGTTCTATGGAATAATGGGATAATATGTTACCTATTTCAGGCGGAAGTTTAAAGTAAGCACGACTAACGAAAACCGCCAGAGTCACCCTACAATGGGTTCCTGGACACAAAGGGATCCCAGTAATGAAATGGCTGACAAACTCGTCAATTTAGGAGCTGAGGACAATGGACCTAAATATACCGTGGGAATCTCTTATAACACGGATATGACAGAGATAGCAACATGGTTAGAGAAACGGTTTGGTGAGAACTGGAAAAAGACAAAAGCCAGACAGTTAAACGCTGTTATTGGAGAAGACCTATGAAAGGATCTACCGATGAGCATAAAGAACTTCAGTAGGCTGCAAATGAAAAACCTGACAGGTCATTGTTGAAACATACACTATCTTAACAAAATAGGAAAATAGGTACATGTAGATGGTGTGAAGAGAGAAGAGAGGACGCCATACATATACTTAGAGATTGCCCAGCACTAGGGCACATCAGAGGGAAATGTCTAGGAACGGCATGGCTGAACCTAAATGACATAAGATTCTACCACTAACAGGACTGGCATCACTAGTGAGGAAATTGCGGCTGTACTGGCAAAATGACAGCGCCATATCAGCGTAAAAGGAATGCATACATACGGAACAGTACAGGGTTACGAAACCTGTGTATGCTTAAGGGTTGGTGTCGAGCATAATGGCCTTAGGCCTCAGTGCTCAGGGCCCCAGCGAGGAAACTCATGCTACGATAGATAGATAAATAGAACCTAGAAGAGTAAAATACAGCTTCGAATATACCGTGTAAAAACGAAATCACTACCAAGCCTTTTCTTAAATAAAAACAACGCTTTTAAATTTTACGATAATATATTGTTTCATGAGATATCTATCTTGAATATAATAAAATAACTAACTATAGATTTTAATATTTTAAATGAAACACTGTATATTTTTAGGTTTTAAAATTTACTAGCCTTTTCTAATAGAAAACATGTATGGTATCCTATACCTATACTTGTTGGTTTTTGAGAATATGGCGATTGAAAAACGATTCTTCAGTTTTATGGAAAAACAAAAGGGTCCATATCTTAAAAACTAGTTTAAGATAAAGGTGTCTATAAACAGAAATGTTTAGAAAGATATGCTTAATGGGATGAAGCTAGAATTAACCTCAAAAAAAAATAAGAGGAAGGTTTTGTATTGGTATATAGAATATATTTTTATTAATGAAAGAAAAGACCCTGTCAATTAATTGCTTCCCGTAAAATAATTTTTTTTGCATACAAGCGCAATGACGCGAACTGCTTTAATGCTATAAAAACTTAATAACCATTATTAAAAAAAAAACATAATTTATTACAAATAATTATAAATAATAATGTTTATTAAAATAAATGCAGGTCTATTTAAAACCTATTTACAAATATTTAAAGCTACATTTCTTAAATAATTTAGTCGAAATCATCAAAAATAAATTTAAAAATAGTAATAAAAATAGCATAATAAAAAACTGGTCACAAAGGTCACAAAAAACTGTATCAGCAAATATGCGATATTTCATGGACTTAAAATCAGACCAAGAAAAGACTTTGCTTTTCCGATGTGAGTAATTATTTGACCTTTAAGTAATAAATGTGCATTCTAAATGACACTCATCAAATTTTGGCGACATACCGCGTTGAACATTGTTAGACATACCGGTTTATTTTCGCGAGAAGCGGTATATATATATATATATATATATATATTTAATATGTTGTTTTTATTACTTAATCAAGTTTTTTTTTAATAATACTGCTACCAAATCGGATTCGTCAAGCACAAACATACATACAAGTAGGATGAAAAAAGTATAGTAGAAGTATTACTCCAGTGGATACTTTTTACTTTTTCTAATTTTTATGTGACACATTTTTTGTCAAAATAAATCAAATTCCCTCTTTGGCAAAGAATCATTCTTAATGTTGTTGAATTTTTTGAAAAGAATAAGGTAATTGTCTAGAAAGTTGCCGCAACTCCGATTTGAACCAAATTTGTGTACAACTAACCTCATTTACACTTATTTCTCCTTTTTGCATAGAATTTACACTTACTGAAACACAAACTTTATAAACACCTTTTAGTTTGATTTTCATGTTTGATGACGGATATTTCGAAAACGAAACGTTTTCGCCAAAAATATTCGTAATCAGCGCCCCAAAAACCCTCTGTAGTAGAATATATGATTTAGAAGTGCATCCAGAGGTTTTGACGCAACCATAACAAATATAGGACCCAAAAAGAGGCAGTTAACTCTACAATTGAACCGCTACTGCTTAATCACATTCGTGATAAAATTAACGTTATGAGAAAAAAAAATGTTATTAACCACACAGTTTTGCATAGAGTAAAGCCAGAATTTCCCGAATTATTCTGTTGCGCGTCCTTAATTGGAAAATTGGTCACAAAAATAGCTTTCAAATATAAAAGGGAGAATAATGAAGTGTTTCTTATGGAGCTGCTGGACGTACGATTTAAGAGGATTTTATTTTTGGATGAATATAATAAAGCAAAGCAAGAAAATCTTTATAAATTAGTATATTAAGATAAGACTTAGGTTTTTAGTAAAAACAGTGATAGATAATTTTTCAAGATGACCCGTCTTGAAAAACTATCTATCACTGTTTTTAGCGCTAACGCAGTGCAAGAAGACGGAAAATAGCTCACGATTTGTTATTGTCCATGCAGGAAATTAAAAGAGTTTGTAAAAACGCATATTTAATTTAAATTCAATAAAACAACGGAAAACGGTCATGGTAACATGAGTTATGAAAATTTTAAAAACTGGTTTAAAAACTGCTTAATTCCAAATTTAGAAGAACCATCCCTTATAACAATAACGCAGCATTCAGTGATTGAAAAATAAAATTCCGCGAAAATCATGGACCGAAAAAATACTTTCAAAATGGCTTTTAAATAGGGGAAGAGATGTAGACAGAAAATCTTTGTTATAAAGTTTCACGATTACCTCCCTACTATTGTCATTTTAATCCAATTGTATTGGTATGGTCTAAAGCAAAACAAAATTATGACAAAAAAAATTAAAAAAACAACTCTGGTTTTTGCATCACGATAATGCAATATCTCACACTGCATTGGCGTTATTCTCAGCCACCGTATTCGCCTGATTTAGCTTCGTGTGGCTGTTCCCAAAACTCAAAAGATCACCACTCAAGGAACCTTTTCAGTAAATTGAAGAGGATTCAACGAGACCACTTTTGCCGTGCATTGACTGGCCATACCCAAGACGACTATTTGCAGCGCACGGAGGACTGAAAGAACGTTGCTGGCACAAGTGTGTTTATCGGAGAGGGATTTATTTTAAAGGGAACGAAATAGATTTTAAAGAATAAAGAAAGAATTTTACTATTACAAAATCCACCTATTTTGATACAATGTGGTAGGTAGGAAAATCAGCACATAGATGCAAAAAGTAAAAAAAATACAACATTGGTTTTACTTACTTTTAAAGTCAGGGCACACGAAAACTAACCCTTTTTGTACAAAAATGTCATTCAAATCAATTCCGGGTTATCAAATTTTCAATTTCGAAGTATTTTAGCTTCTAAAATATGAATCTTTCGAATTCTAATGCACGTACGTTTAGTAACTAGATTTGTAGATTCTCATTTGTTTATTCCCCTGGGGTATTTTTTTTACTATATAATCTTTCTTATTGGGTTAAAAAATTCTTTATCCGTAGTTAAAACAGAGTGCTATGTTGGAACTTTAAATGCCATACAAGAAAACTTTCTCACTTTACTGTAGCCCAGTTTTGGGTAATGGACAAAAAGTTTTTTTCTTTTAAGTTTTATTGTTTTTTTAAAATATAGATATTAATAGTTCTCTGTGGCTAGATTTGGGTCTTTAAAAACTAATATTATACGCAGGAGTCTGAAAAAAAACACATATTGCTGTCATATATTCCAGAATGACATATGCGGATGCACACAAATTATGATTCAAAATATTAGTTTACATCCTACTTTGGCTTAATTTTAGCCCCATAGAAAAATAGTTTTATACACCTATTACTTACACAATTCAATAAATGAGATTTTCTAGTAAGGTTTTATATCCAAGGCATTTAAATTGACTACTATCAGTTATAATGTTGTCATTAGATTTTTTTTGTCGTCCAAAAAATTTTTTTTTAAACAAAACTTAACAAGATTTATTAAAATTTATTGATTGTTTTTCTTTTATAACTTTATATTAAATGTGACCCTTTTTAAAATTATGTTAGCGTACGCCTATGATTTACCCATTGTTGTAAACTCCCAGACATTGAGCATTTGTATACTTTGTTAAATGTTTATTATATATTTTATATTTTATTTAATATTAAGTTTATACCTACTAGAAATAGGTAATAATAAAGTAAATTACAATAGACATTATAGTGGGCCACTAAAACGACCCCAAACTCGAAGGTTATCAGAATTGTCCTAAATAACCACCCAAACTTTATTATTTAAAGTTTATTGACAATATACGTTTCAAAGTAAATAGGGTTATCTATCCTTTATAAATATTATTGATAACTTTAATATTGTTCGTTGTCGTAAAAACCTTATTGTAAATATTTTATTTTAATTGCATGGTTTACCACTGTAGCTGCAGAGCTGGTTTCCTATCCAAAGTAATAAAGAAAAGGAACACACATTAATGTTAGTATGTTTTGAAGTACAGAGAGCAGTTACTGAAGAACTGTTCTAGAAACACAAACCGACTCGCATTTGTTTTTTTTTAGTACTAATGTAATTTATTAAATAGATTAATAGTAAAAGTGTTTGGAGTAAAGTAAATGTATAACGCCACAAATCGCCGTCGCTTGAGTTAGAACCCAGCTATAAAAATTCCTTTTGCCAACATATTGTCAAAATTAAAACTCCTTGATTTATTTTTGAACAAAATTTGGTAACTAGTTTGCGTATTATCGAGTTTTTTTGTTACAGTTATGTAATTTAGAAATGTATATTTTTGCAATGTTATTACCGTAATTTTAAGTTGTTAATAAATATTTATGTAAAAAATATTTAAAAATTTATTCAAGATATTGGCTTCATATTCCTCCGCACCAAAAACATCATACTCCGCTTGTTTTGCTACTTCAAAATCAAAAAATAACCGGTTGTTTGGGTCATTAAATGAATTAGTGACATTAGGACAGTTTATTTGCGCTTAGCGACTTTACATTTGTTTATGGCAATTTAAGCAACAACCAGAAAATAGCTGTAAGCAACGACTCCTCAAAAATTAAGTAAAAGAAACCCTTTTTTAAAGGTTTACTCAAAAAATTATAATTATATTATAAAAATCGTTAAGGAAATCACAGTGTTATTCGTCATAGATATTATCCAACAGAAAAACCCACGCAAATAAACGGGTTATGTTTTGGCTTTTTTTTACTTTATTTTGCACAGAAACAACAGAAATGTAAACCATATAAGGTATGGGGGGAGCCCTAAGCTGAAGCTGATAATGGTGTAAAATAATAACATGGTATTTCGCTTAATAAATTACAGATGATGTTTACCAAAAATAATCCAACTTACCTAAACGTAACCTGAGTATTAAAAACTTCCTGAACTCTTTTACTCTCTGGGATAACTTTACCAACAGCATCTAAAATTCTATGCTCGCCATTTTTTTGGTTTTCAATGTTGATTGTCATCCTAAAAGTTCATAGTTTAAATACTGCAAAAATGGTTTAAAAAATACTGCTATACCAATAAGTAACAAGCGTCTTAAACAACAACATTGCTATTTATAAATGTTTTAATAATAATGATTTTAAAATGAACTAGTTTGATAAAATTAGGCAATTTTTATATAGAATAGAATTAAAACTTGTTTTTATTCAGACAGTAGAAAATGGTGGTATTTTAATGAGATTATTACAAATGTAATGAGGAGTAAAAATCAACCCATTGGACCAGCAGTAATTTCTTAACCTGAATCATTGGTTTACCTCCCAATTGGTGTACATCCAGCATAAGAATGAGGATGTCACTAAAGGTTTAGGATATAATTCGTGATCTGAAAGCAAATGAAACTTTCGTGTTTAGTAATGAAACGGTAAATAAAATATGAATACTAACCTGTGATAGTAAGAGTCAACTTATCAACACTTTTAGTTAGAAGTGCTAATGTATAAAGTATAATTAACACCACACACTAAATATCGTATTTTAAACCAATCACGGCACATTGAGATAATAAAATATTTCCTTAAATAACCTCTTTTAAACCAGCTAACGATGAACTGTAATAAGAAAACATATGTGTCAAGAGATATACCAAAATTGGATAATGAATGCGTTGAAGTTTAGTAATTGAGCGGTGACCGGTGATTTAGTCCACAATATATTCAGACCTATGGCAACAATGCGGACATTGACCTCCAAACATATCATAGAGAAATGTCCTGTAAGGGTCGAAAAGGTACCTCAAGAGCCTGAAATTAGTTTGCTGAATGTTATTCAATAATGCATGATTCATAAATATGATACCGGCTTAATTCGTATTTTAGGAAAATTGAAGATGTCATTAGTATTGCATGCAAAAATAATTTCACTTTTGCCAGAATTGACGGCTGATGATAACTGGATACGCGCCGCTATTTACGGACCCGGTCCATCCTCAAAGGTTTCTAAGCACACACTTCCGTTAATACCTAATGCAATATCTACCGAAATGTGATATTTTCTATGATTCAAAGCTTTTTTATCTGAAAGCAAGAACCCAAAGCCAGTAATGAGATATACTGCTACTGTTTCCTTTTGTTTCTTCAGAATGATTGAAAACCATGGATCTGAAACTGGTTTTAAATGGATATTTTGAACCCACTAACTGTTCCTTATTTTTCATATAAATAATGACCAACCCTTTGATTTAATGAAATAAAGCTTGAAACAATTCAAAAAAGATTTTAACAAACATTTTGAAGAGATTTTTCTGTGCTTATTAGGTGTTTTTTTCACTCTGATGTTTTTCAAAATGCCTGGTCCATCAGCTCTCTTGATCCTAGTGACTTGATATGATCAACTGATAAAAATGTCCGATTTGAACCCCACGGCCTTGTCCCACTGATTGAAGTTTCTGCACACAGCAATTGTAACTGGATGTATTTACAACATTTAAATTCTGAACGAACTAACAAAAGAATGGGGCGAGAAATGTACAGGAGATAGAATTAACACCGGTCCAGACGATAAAGATGCCATCCAGAATTGTTGAAACAGATTTTCAGTGAAGGCTGTAGTCACAGCGGAATGGTGATTTCAGTGCCGATTATTTGTGGTCTGCGCCAACTAATTCAGGTTCAATTCAAGATGCGGAATTGGCATATAACGCATCTGAACAAACAGAGGAAGGAGAAGAGCCGAGATGTATATTTCATATAGGATAAGATAATAGCAGAGTTTCAGAGACAAGGGGGCAAAAGAAAGAAACAAAGCAACAAATAGATCAAAGGAAAAAAGAGATAATCAATAGACCAGAAAGAAGATTGATGATGCTAACCAGGAATGAAAACTACACAGCGTGATGGGAATTGAAAGACATTGCCAGATTTACTCTGCCTGCTAAGGGGCAGCCATAAGCTGAGAAAATAATATCAGCGCGAACACCGAAGAAAGCAGCAGATTATTTCTTCGACATCATCGCCGTGAATAATTTTGAATGAAAAAGACAAGCCATTTTGCAGCAGTTGAAAATATGTGGAAATTCCAGACTTGTCCCAGTCCTGATAAGAAAAAGTACTCATTTCGCCCAAAGACTGAGACTCAACCCCTTTTTTGCAAGAAGTATTTTTTAAGAGGCAAAACAACCATTTATAGGTACTTGAACCAGCTCTTCTAGCTTTGACTAAACCCCAAGCTCCTAACCATTTTATTTTTGTAGAGATACTGGACAAAAACACTTAGGCCTTGGCTTACTTGAAATGCCCTTATGACATTTCCTCTTTCACACATGATATTTTTAAGATAAGATATTTACAACATTTGATACCTGTAAACCAAAAAAAAAATGTGACGACCCAACCCGATCTCAATGGTAGGTTTTTCCAGACCCTTCCAATTATTTGACCTATAGCTAAATGTTTAAAACGTTGTTGATCCAGGAACGATAAAAATGATTTGATGTCGTGCTGCACAGAATCACCTTGAATAGAAAACTGCTTAACAAAAAGATCGTAAACATTTAATCTTTGATCCATTTCAAACCATTGAGCAAACTTTTTTTAAAGAATTAACTTTTTGAACATCTGAACAGCTAAAACCGTTTTTCATTTTTGCTTGCATTGCATTTAGAGGTTTATAAGATGAACGACTGAAGACAAGCAGTGTGGATCTAATAGAGCAAAACAAAATTTCGAGTGTATCCCATTTCAGTGGTAATTTTTAATGTTACAGAAATGTATTGTTACCATGAATACAGATTTCAATATCTCAGACGCTTTTGCCAGTTTTGAATTGATAACTCTATTTATGATGCGCTGAAACGTCAAATTGAACGACTCTTTCTTAAAAAGCTATAATCATTGAAATGATTGAATTGATCAATTGAGCGTTTCAGTATTCGAAAGCCCATTTTTAAGTGTAGATTTTTTTAGTGTCCAAGCACTTTCTGATAGGCTAGAATTTGAGAGTAATGTAAATAAATAAACACTAAACAAAAATTTGATCTAGAATCCTAAAGACTGCAAACTATTGAATGCTGTAGAACTGCTATATGTGTGTGTTTGTTCTGTAAACACCTGAATATTAGTCAATATCTGAAACCATTTCCTACTGTTAATCGATTTGCGCTGTTTGAAGTGCCCAAAATCTCTGTCAAGAAAATGCGTCGTTATTATATGGCATTAGGTGGAATTTGCAGATCTGCCCACCATCAACGCCTTGAAAGTTTTAAAAACATTTTTTGAACATAATTAGGTATTTTATGTTTGAAAATAATCACAGATGATACTTGGTTGATCAACAAAGTGTTTCAAAAATCTTTTTTTTAAATGTTTGACTTGTGCCACTCCTGGATAGCAAAGGTTTCATTTATTAGAATAACATTGTTTTTTTTTCAGATATTCCTAGACGTTGTTGCAAGTCTTGGCCATTAAATCCTAGATGAATGTAATTCAGATTTCAGTAATCCACTTTTTTAGAATGTTTTGTTGACTTAAAAATAAAACAATTCTCATTGATAAAACAAGCTTTCTTATGAAACTCATAATTTGCAAATACATTTGACAACCAATATTAAAAAAACAAACAATATAAACAGATAAAATTAATATTGCAACTGAACAAAAAGAAACATTGTAAATTGACATACTAGTGAACTCGTGAGCCTCCACCTCTCACGACCCCTTCTTGGTATAAGTATATTCACTAGTTTGCATAAAGCTCTGTGAATATCAACTCCATTCACTTTAATGTGGTTTAACATACGCTTATCCAAGTTTATGAAATTATGCTCTGCTATCTTAATTTTTTATCCAACCCACATGTAGTTTCTCATCATGATTCATCCATGATCTGTGGCGCCGCTAAACCATTCTTTCGAATATTACATCCAAGATTCTCTTGACGATTCTGTTCTGTTATGTGATTTGTTGTTACCGTCCACCAAGATACACTGCTGCGCCAAAGTTGTGCAAAGGAATAACAATATCCTATTGACATAACCATACACTTACATCTAGATTGATTCTCCCAACCAAACAACTCAACTGCCTCTCCATCTAACATCATCACAGACCACCCCACACAAGCAGTCCTCCACCTTCAACTGAAAATTCCTGTGATCCTATGTTTTCTTCCAGATATCGCCCACTTTGTCCCAGACCAAAACAGGTCCATTTCATAAATTGGTCCTCAATATCTGATCCGTAATACAACATCCTTCACCCATCTCTTATATTCCCAGTTAGCATGATCCAGTATCTGGAAAGCCTCCTTGCAGCTCTAGAAGTGAGTAGTCACAAAGCAGGCAGGTAGCACGCCTGGCGCCTGAAGTCCCCCCATAAGCTGTCCTCTGATAGTTTGCAGAGACTCTTGATGTATCCCACACGAGGTCCTTCTGCACTCTTTGTGAGCATTAAGAGTCCCACAGCGATTGACGCTCTCTGCATTATTGTGATCGAGATTCCACCAGCTGTCGTTTTCTGGTCATCCGTTTATCTCGCTGGCGGTAATCACACCACCATGGCTCGTGGTGCTCTAGCTAACCGCTTTAACGATATTAAGCCCACAACTACAATGTTCGGTATAGTGAATGGCTTTGCTTTGATTTAATTCGCAGATTAAAACTATTTAGACATGTAACCACTGATTAAACATATTATTTAGCATTCATAAACCTCAATTTTACCTTATATTCAGTTCATTTTCATTAGTCTGGCTGTATGTATTTTGAAAAGAGTAAAGTTTATTCATTTAGTTTTTGTTTGACTTCATAACCATGCAGATGCCGAGATGATTCCACTGTTGCTATATGCATCATATTGCCAGATAAATTCAATGCACAAGAAAACATTTTTTTCTTTTGTAGAAGAATTGACTTTGAAAACTACAAAAACTAACTGAAGAGGAGGCTTAAGTTTTGGACACCGAAATAAACAAAAAGAGCTTCAAGCCTAATAAATTTTAGACCCATAGTACATCTTGGTGCAAAACAAGGCTGTTCATAGTTATAATGTTGGTGTACCCTGATAATGATACACAATTGGCAAGACTCACGATCACCCAGATAATGGTACAACACCTAACACCAATGTGAGTGTTTATGAAAAATGTTTAAACTGCAAGATTGCCGTGGGAATTCCTACCATTCATAAATTCCACTATAATAACGACGCACTTTTATTGAATAAGCTACAGGCAACAACAGCATAAATCGATTAACGGTGAAACGTTTCTGAGATATTACAAACTCAACCGGCATTATTTTTAAAACAAAACACAGGTCCCTTTATGCCCAAGACTTAATACTAGTACATTAGGATTTCTTAACCAGGTACGCTGCGTTTGTATTTATTAGCCCAAGATACTCACAAATCTTGTAATAACAAAAAGGTTGTAATACAAGACTTCATAAAAACAGCCTGAATATGGAAACATCATGTTGTTAATCCGTCAACCATTTTCCAAAGATTTTTAAGAACATCAAAATCGACGTTAGTGTATCAAGCCATAGTCCTCAATTCAAAAATCAGCAAAACGTCTAGAGATACGATATAACTTTGTAAGATCCTGGTATTATAATCAATTAAAAAAAATTTACCACTGAAATGGATTAAGACTTGAATTTTTTTGTTTTTTTGCAGACTCAGTATTGATCTCTCTGTACATCAAGGAGGACACATTTGACCTTACTAAAACTAATGCACGTGCAGCTTAAACTAGAATAGAAAATGCTATTTTAACTTTCTGCTTACATTCAAACAAATAATTTTAAAAAGTTGCAAAAAGAGTTTGAAATAATCGCACCAATTAAAGGATCTTTTTGTTATAGCTTTTTATTTGACTTCAGCCTTGAACTGTGATAAAACCATTGTTTTTTTGGGAGTTTTAGCAGAAAGAGCTACCAACCTAATGTAAAGGAGTTGCCATGTCACTAAGTTCTTGTAATTACTTATATGACGTGATTGTTAATAAAATATAGTAATGAATATTATCACATTTATCTTTAATTATGGTATTTAAAAAACTTTAATTAGGATTGTTTAATTATGGATTTCTATAACAAATATATTTAGATTTTCGTTAAAAAGGTAACATCAAATATAGCTTAAAATATAAAATAAAAAACAATGTCCCCCTCTTCTTCTAGATTTCTGAAAGCAAAACAAAATGTCGATGCTCTTAGGATTTGTAGGTATAGAAAAAATTTAAACAGACATTTTCTCATCAATCTCATAACTGATTAAAATAAAAATATTTATAATAATTTAATTTTTAAAAATGTTATTTTTGTTCACTTATAAATTTACTCTTAGTAATATAAAACTGAGTTCATATTAGTGTGTGGAAAAGGCACAGCTTTCTTTAAAATGACAAAAACGCACTTGTATAAAACTGAATCATTTTACAATAAAGTTGCATACCTGAAGTTTTATTATAGCTTTTAGATAAATCACGGAGTGATGAGTCCCTCATTTCGATACATTTGCGCAAACCATTTCTATGCTTCATGACCTCTTCAAGCAGGCATTATGTTGGTACATCTTCCTGATGCTGTTCCCAAACTTTGAATAATCCCAGGACGGTTCACAAACACAGATTGTAAAACCTGTAGAAAAAAATTACAGCGGATAATTGGGAGATTAGCCATTCCAACCCGCCTCACATCAAAAAAAGAAGTTATGCTGCCGCAGAAATCGGTTTACTCAATGTATCGAAATTGTGATCCCACTTAATTTGTTCTTCAGCTCAAGTGAAACAAAACTTAGGTATAAACAAAATATTTGTAAAAACAGCCATTAAAACTCTGTCTACAATGTAGTTTTATTAAGTTTTAAAATAGTTGTTGCTGCACCTGGTATTGAGAACTCTTCGGCAGTGCAAAGCATACATGTAGTCAAGAGGTAACTAACATTTAACAGTATTTCCCGCCTCCTTCCTTCTCCAATATCACCAGGTTCACCTCGCCAGGTGGAGCCACGCACTTAAAGTCGACAAAAACACCCCTTCTCAAGCCGCTGTACTCAATTCTTTGTGGTAAAACCTTGGATACTTCATTATTCTCAGGTGGTGGAATCCACGCCTGCTCCTGTATATCATGTCAGAATTGAGTGAACGCAAAAGTCTCGAAAACGGGGTCTCTCGATGAAGATGATCTCGGATTCTACTTCAGCGACGAGATATGTAAATGAGTCAGTTAAAAGCTTGAATGAAGGAGGTGGTTGTGGATCAAAGCAGAGGAAACGAAAAAAAAAATACGTAAGCTTCCATGAGTTGTGGTTATTGTATGAGAACCATCAGATCTGGTTAAAAAGCACTCACTACCATTTGTTTTAAAGTATATAATATACCAACGAGTTTGGAACATAACGACTTTGAAGCCTGATTAATATTTTAAAAAATTCTTGGCTACAAAAATTATTTTATTTTATAATATGATGTCAACGAGTCCGACAGAGAAGCATAATTATGGCATTGGCGATTTGATATATTTTACCATATTTTGTAATAACGAGTTTTACAATATTTTAACTATTCAGATAACTGAGTCTTAAGTACATTTTTATATTTTAATTTATATTAATATTTGAATATTTTTGCACTAATCATGATTCAATGAGTTTGATGGTCTTATTAAAAACGTCAAATGAGTTTTAAAGTATTTTTATTGACTTTATATGAATAATAAGTTTTGCAAGGCATATTTTTGTAATTAATTTACAATCTGAACGAGTCTGACAGGTCTTTATTAAAAAAAAAGTGCCAATGAGTTTGAAATACATTTTTATATTAATTCTATGGTTGTTCGAGTTTTGGCATATTTTTTGCATCAATTTATGACCAACGAGTCTGATAGGTCCATTTAAAAATGTCTGAGCTTTATAGATACTTTATTAATTTATGGCTAATGAAGCTCTTCATGGTCAATTTTTGCTTAATTAATTTCAGACCAAATGAGTCTGAATAGGTCTATTGAAAAATTAAACTGAGTTTTGCATATTTTTGTACACTTATGACCTGAACGAGTCTTATTGAGGTCTTATTAATTTAGTGGACCAAGGCCCTTTCGTTTAAAACCCCAGTTGCACGGGTTCCCTTCCGGTTTTCCCGGGGTATCAGATCGCATATTGAAACCATCTTTTATGACAGTAAAATACTTAAATTGAAAATAATTTTATATTGTGGTGGTGAATTTACTTGCTAAAAAATATAAGGGTTACTCCGTTACTCGCCAGACAAGACCGCTTAGATTCAGGTGACAGGTTATAGACTTGTGTAGTCGATTTACATTTCCGTACTTGCAAATTAATCGACTGTTATGTTTGTAATGTTGTAAAAGGTTTTTTAAGTTTATTGCTTACGGGATCTGCAACTTTGAAAGGGTCAATTGCAATGTGCCCCGTCTATGAAATGCGAAACATACATCAAATTTTCACGACATACCGCGTTGAACATTGTTAGGACAGTTAACATACCGGTTTATTTTCGCGAGAAGCGGTAACGTAGGGGAAGGTGTTCTGACATCAGTATCTACGTCATTACTTTGTACCCAGTATCTACCGCTATCGCCACTGGTCAGGAGGAGCGTTAATAATGGTTATTCAAATTGAAATTTAAAATAATTGGAGGATTCGCGCTTTTCTATTGTTTTGGTTCTTGTGATGTTTTTTTGCTATGGTTTAACAACTATTTGGATTGCAGATTTTTTCGGTTTACTAGTTAATTCCCAAATGTATGAATTAATGCAATTATATTTAAATCATAAAGGAAAAATGTACTTGTTATAGTTGACTTGGAAACAGCTAATATCTTATTAAATGAAAAATGTGGTTTATATATTATCTATTCGACTTATTTCTTAACTTTCCAAAGACCTTTCATTTAAATTTAAACTTAAAAGTGTATTAAACGATTAGTATGTAAGTTGACATACGTAAACCTTTTCGTTTTTGCGAGGATAGGCAGGTTAAACACGGTTAGAATGGTGGGGGAAAGAACTGCTATCAACCAGTAGTTAAAAACGGTATGTCGCGAAAATATCCTTATAAGGTTTGTTCCAACAAGCATCCCAGTATCGTTTCGAAACCGTTTTCGAATTGTTTTTTGGTGCGCTTCGACGCATGCGTGGACTTAAAATAGTTTCGTGACGGTACAAAAAGTTAGAAACGTTGAAGAAAATAGGAAATGATAAAGCACTATGCACGTTAGTCGCTAAATAACAGTAAGCATATGAAGATAAAAAAAGAAACAGCTGTTAAAAATCAAAAATCCAGTGCAAAGATGCTCAATGCGCAAGTCAACCCAAACAGTTTTCAATTTGGGCCATGTATCGAAATTACCGTTCTGAAACCGTAACATAAACGATCCCAAGTTATGTTGGTATACAAACAGGATTGTCCGATAACCGTCACGTCTTTTCTGGAACGCACTTTAATCACTGCGCATGAGCGTGATCGTTCGGTGACGGTTTTTTGACGTGTTGAAACAAACCTATAAAAAACAAAATATTTATGGATTGATAAATAAATCCATTAAATTTAAAACAGAGACTTGTCAAAGCTTAAGGAAATAAAATTACAGTACTATATTATGGGTCTCGCTGCCAACTTTGGTAGAGTTGTTCTCTGGGGCCCAAATAGGCAGGAATAAACTTTTTCCCAGTTTATGTATGGCAAAATTGCGGCCCAAAAATTCTTAGTACAAATTTAATATGATGAAGCCATGGAAAAGTTGTGGCCTAAAGGGAAAAGTTTACTGTGCCTACTTTAAGTGATTTATTACGTCTGAAAAATAAAAGAACCGGCTTATAAGTTTGTCTAAATTAACCCTACGTAAAGGTTATTAACAAAATTTTAATAATTTTTAATATGGTATTTATTACGGGCAGCAATCATTCCATCCTGTAATCATTTTGTAAAAATTTTATTCAGGCTAACCCTTAAGTCGAGGTCTAAACTCAGGGAGCGTTAAAGTGCGCATCTATTTATCACGCCGGCTGCGCGTTGCGTGTTTTGTGAATAACTAACCGGTGCGCGCGGCAAAGCAAACACTGCCGTGGTCAAACCAGGTTAGGACCACGTAGAGATGTGAAATAGGCTTAAATAAATACCTTTGAAATATACAAAAAAAAGCTGAAGTTACACAAAATTATTTTTACGAGAAACTATGTTTAATAATCAACTAAACGCTCTAGCTACGATGTCCTCAAGAGAACTACTGCTTAAATAAATAGTTAACAATTTTGTATTTTAATGTTTTTGTGTCCCGTTCTTCGTTCACAAATACACCTATAATCATGATTTGGGTCCGGTGTAGTTTAGCTCCATTCGATTTGAAAAAAATAAATATTACAGATAAAAAGAACACATTTTGTTTAGTAGATTTCCAAAAGAAAAAATCCGAAAAAATGCATTTTGCAGAGAAAAATGAAATTAAAAGTCGAAAAAATACTATGTTTTTAGGTTAAGTAAAAGGCCAGAATTTCGACGTTGTCGAATCAAAAAAATTGTTCGACGGCGCATTTATGATAAAGAAATTTTACAATTTAATGAGGAAAACCTAACGACAACTAACCAAAAACTACAAAACTAGGTAATAGTTTGAAAGTTGTTGTTGGTTAGTTCTGATTTGTTGTTTCTATAAAAAACTTAATTTCTGGTAAATGGGAAAAAAACAACCTTCAAATAACAAATTATTAGAAAACATCTGGCAACATTGCTTTTAAGGAGGAAATCTAAACAAAATGACATCGTATCATCTCTTTTTGTAGGTATTCTTTCTCACTTTTTCGTGCTGGTCAGCCATATTACTTTAGAATATTTTATATGGGAAATAAAGAAATTATTTTATTTTGTGTTAATATGAGTGAAAAAATAATTTTTTCAGGCCCTATGTGTTTTATAATGGTGTAACAAATAACTGAAAAAAAAAATATATCAAAATATTGCTGTTTAAAAATGGAGCTAAAGTTCACCGTAACCTCATGATTTCTTAGACAAGAGACTATTATTTTGGGTCAGTATTTTCCAAGAAATCTAGGTAGGTAGATGTCTCTTAGAAATAACCAGAAATAAACATACCTTGAAATAAACCATTGTTGTTGGTTGTGCAACAGCAAAAATGCTGCATATATTTGATTGTCGCCAAAATTACAATTATTTATACAGTGTGTCCCAAATTGGTGGGGAATGTATGGGGATCTTGGAAACCACGATAGATAGAAAATCGGTTAAATGGGAAAAGTTTTGGATAATTATGTTTGTAAGCTAATCCCGTTTACTACATGGTTTTATCTATTCAGGTTTTTGAGAAATTTTGAAAAAACCTGAAACATGCATTTTCGAAAATCGGCCATATTTTTTTTATAAGTAAAAATTTTTCAAATCTGTAAAAACTTCTTTAGAGCACCCTTTTTTTGTAGAATATGACCGTGTAGTCAATTTTTATTTTCTACGTTTTGGGTTTTTAGAATCATCTTCAACTTTATTTTTTCATATAGCCGCCATATTGGATTTTTATGCCGCCAAATAGTGCTTTTTATTCTGATTTAAACAATGTATAACATGTTATAATTTAAAAGTTTATAACCTCATTTATTTCAAAAAACAAATATTTTCTTAGTTGGCCTTGATTCCGGCGAGCATCATTTTTTTTGTAAACAGTAAAATATTAGTAATTGTCAAAATAGATAAGCTAAACATATATTTTACAGAAATGGGTTTCGCGAACAGAGCCTATACCGTTAACACCGTGTTACAACAAAACCACACCTAACAAGTTAATTGAAACAAGTAAAAACAAAAACAATAAAAAGTGGCTAAACTAATATTCCTACTAAAATGGAGATGTAAAATAACGACCCAAAATTGAAAATGTTGTCCATTTCTCTCAACATATTTACGATATTTTTTTAAATAGTATTAACTACCCTATGGTTGATTTAGGTATGTGGAATTCTCTATCAACATCCCCGGCTGAAGATGTTGGATTTTCGTTAAAATGTTGGTTAACTGCAGCATCTCGTTGTCGATTTTTTTCAACGTACTTCTTAGGTCGTGGTTTTTTAAAACTTTCGAATTCAAGCAAATTTGTAACTAGTTTTCAAAAGTATGTTAGTTTAGGATGCTGCCTGTCAGGAAAATTGTCGAAATACGTTTGCCCAGCTATAATAACAATTCTATTGCTTTGGAAATAACGTTGCAAAATATCAAGTTTTTCCTAAAATAATTAACCATTTTACAGAGCTGAAAAAATTGTAATAACGTACCCGAGCTAACTTGATAATGACGCTAGATGACATTCGCCGGAATCAAGGCCAACTGAGAAAATATTTGTTTTTTGAAGTAGATTAGGTTATAAACTCCTAAACTATAACATGTTACACATTGTTGAAATCAGAATAAAAAGCACTATTTGGCTGCGAAAAAATCCAATATGGCGCCCATACGAAAAAATAAAGTTAATGATGATTATAAAAACCCGAAACGTAGAAAATAAAAATTGTCTACTCGGTCATATTCTACAAAAAGAGTTGCTTTAAAAAAGTTTTTACAGATTTGAAAAATTTTCAGTTATAAGAAAAATATGGCCGATTTTCGAAAATGCATGTTTTAGGTTTTTTCAAAATCTCTCAAAAACCTGAATAGATAAAACTATGTAGTAAACGGGATTAGCTTACTAACATAATTGTCCAAAGCTTTCCCCATTTAACTGATTTTTTATCTATCTTGGTTTCCAAGATCCCCATACATTCCCCACCAATTTGGGACACACTGTATATTTATTAATTTATTATTATTTTTTTAATAACACTACTTTTATATTTTTTGACTATTCAATTTAAAAATATATGATTTGATGTAAGTTTATTAAAATCAAAAGTATTGTAAAGTTTTTGACATAAAGAATTTTTAAAAAGTCCATCTCATATGTTTTTTAAATATTACTGCTTCTTATCCCCCCTTCCAGTACTCCAAAACAGCGAGGCGCCACTGATCGGTTAACTTTCCCGTTTGGAGAGTAAACCAAATAACATTTTTTAGCAGAATGCTTAAATGACATAAATAAAATAAAAATTTATTATTTATTGTAGTTTAGGGTTCATTGATTTAAAAAAAAAATACAGATAAAAACGGCACACTTCGTTTAGTGGATTTCAAAGAGAGGAAATCCGAAAAAAGGCATTTTTGCAGGGACAAATTAAATTATAATTCTAAAAAACCCTATGTATTTAGGTTAAGTAAAATGTCAGATTTTGCGACGTCGTCAGATCACAAAAAGTTAAATTTAGCTTTAAAACATTATGGATTCAAATAATAATACACACAATACAAAAAAATAATAATTAATTCATAAATAAGGTTATTATTTAAAAGTGGGATCCACACTATTTTTGGTTATAAAAAATCAAAAAATTAAGATATCAGACTTTTTTTCGACGGCGCATTTATGATAAAATAATTTACAATTTAACGTTGAAGACCTAACCAGAAGCTAACCAGAACTAGGTAATTGTTTGTTAGTTCTGGTTAGTTTTTTTATATAAAAAACTTCATTTTTGTCAAACGAATAACTATAATAACAACTTATTCGAAAACCATCTCTCAACATAGCAAAGAGAAAAACGACAAAAGAATGGCATCGTATCATCTTTTTCACATGAATATCTATCTATCTTACTAATTTTTATATTAAGTCGGGCAAAACTTTAGTATATTTTATACGAAAAATAAAGAATTTATATTATCTTGTGATAATCTGAGTAAAAAATCTATTTTTTCATACCCTATGTGTTTTTTTGTAGAATAACAAATAAGTGAAAGAAAAAATTATATCTAAATATTGCTGTTTTAAAAAGATGTTAAAGTTCAAAGAAGTCATGATAAAGCACCTTTTTTGAGAATTAATGACAGCGTCTCTCGGGCGTTAAAGCCTAGCAAAACCGTTAAAATTCTAAAATATTATTGGTTAGCTTAACGTCAAAATAAAAACAAACCAATCAAATTTTATGATTTTGACAGTTACGCTACACAAATTTGGCCCGTGGGACGCCGCCATAGGAACGAATTTTTACTTTTTAGGGCATAGCAAATAATTGCGAATTTATTTTTAATTAAAAGAAAAACATTCTTGAAATTAATTTAAATATAATAATTTTAACAATCAAGCAGATTTTTTTTAAATTTTTTTAATGAAATTGCGGCAAAACATTTTTTTTCTGATATGACAACTATTGTCTTTACCCTAATTTTATAATGTTTTTTTTATTTAAAAAGAAAAGCACAATATTCAAAAAATTAAAGAAAATTCATACATACTTCAAAACAATGGATCCATAATTTTCTCCAGGTTCCGTTAAAATCGCCACTTCACAACCTTTAATTTTTTCTCCATCTTCCAAACTCGAAGATAAAAGTCCCTCCAAATTTCTAATTTCTCTCACTCCGTTCATGGTTCACAACAAACTGTTTAGCTGACCATTCATTAATCGATGTATATATTTTTTATTTTTAATTATAAAACATACTTTCCAATAAAAAGTAATTAATCGTATAAAAGCTAATAGAGATTTGCCGCAAGCCTGCCGCGTTGCGTGTAGAATGGTATAAAAGACGTTTCAATTAGCTTGATGGCAACGAAATACTATTAAGATAAACATAATATTGAAAAAGGAAATCCCCTTCCAGTTGTTAAGCAGTTGAAGATAGTTAAATGTTTCTCAGGAGGTAAAGTAAGCAAAGAATTAACAGTAATCTGCTGTGTTTAGGGCCTGACCCTAATTAAACTTTAGCCAGGTCCGGTTTTAGGCGTAGTTCAATAATTTAACATACAAATTAACTTTACAATGACGGTTAAAATATAGCTGAATTTTTCGATATATGTCAAGACTTTTACCAAAACGTTTGTTCAAATAAAATTATAACTTGTAACTTCTAATAATACAATAAAGGAGGTAAAATCACGAAACGTAAATTTCGAGCAAAAAGCAGGTATTTGAAGTAACTTGTATTATGCTAAGAAAGGTGCCCAGTATTGAATTAAACAATTTCCGATACTAGGAAACAGAGTTGACGGCGGGAGAGGTCATTTAATGAGGGGGGATGCACAAAAAAAACTTACCCAATCGATAGATCATCTTTTTTTATCATAAGAACATAAAATACAACTTTTCATTAAAATGAACCCCTTCCAAGTAAAAGCGCAAGGAAAATTATGATTTTTGCCAAAAAAATGTTACATTATTTTTTTAATTTAACCGAAAATGTGGTAGTATTACAAAAAAAATTACATATTACTAATATGAAGTATTTTAGTTGACAAATAAAATTATTTTTTTTAGTTTTGTACGATGAGTATGAAAGAAGATATGGCCTGGCAAAAATGGTTGCTTAACGAAAAATATGAAGAGACCGGATCGTTCTGGCATAAATATCTCGAAAAATATTACTTTCACAAAAATTCGGTTACCTAACGTTACGTCTCATAAGAAGCACCTAATTTAAATATAAGAAATACTTACCTAAAGTAAAAAATGTCGAGTATGTTACCCTTAGATTTGCAAGACAAAACCATACAACCTCTAGTCATTTTGTTACGATATTATAAGTAACAAGCAATAAACACAAAATTATAGTCACAATTTAATAAACACTAATCACTAAAATAAGAAGGTTTTATCAATCCAAAAAACTTGTGCAACTACAAAATATAATCACACAAAGCAAAACAATCGAAACTAATACGGCTCTCATAAAAGTATAATGTGTTGCCTAACTACACACTGATTTATCAGTGTGTAAGTAGGCAACACATTAAATTATTTCGTGGAATTTCGTTATTGCGCAAAATCGGCGGGGCCAACTCTGACAGTTATTTTCATACTGGGCTGGACATTTTTTGATCGAATGGGCCATATCATTGGGCTTCCATACACCTTTAAACTTCCTTGAAATTATCCCTACGTATATTGCTGGTATGCCATCCAGCCCAGGACTTTTAGGGTTTATTTACTGCAAATTATGAAAATAAATCAACTGAAACCTACATTTTTTATTGATTGGTATTGGTATAGGTAATTATATTTTGGCTTTGGAAAATTGAGTTTCATTGTTCTTTGCGTCGACTCTTCATATATTTGCTTTCAAAGGCAAATGCGTATCTATGTCTACACATAAATAGCCACACAAAATTAAATATACACGTCTGGCAAGGCAAGGGCTGGAGTGGACTTTTTTTAAAACTAAATTTAACGAAAAATAATAATACTCTTTAGAGAAATAAAATAAAGATGTTAATACACATTATTAATTTTATTTAAATATAATTAAAATATTACAAAACAAATAAAAATCATTTATAAATTATACTAGTTTAAATTTTTTCGGAATTTATTTTATTTAAAACATGTTAATGGCTCGATTTCCCGCGATTCCCCATAAATTTTATTTCCCAATTTGTCCCCGCGTATTTATAAAATATCCCACGTTGGGGAAATTCCCCATAGATCGGCAACACTGCTGTCGATCGTCGTACGAATGCCCTACTCACAGTATTCCCCCATGGCACAAAGAATACAAGGTAGGATCTTGCGCATGACGTTTGTCACGTGATAGCCGGGTTATTACGTAGTAATGTGACTAAAAGGATTTTTTCGCGACATACCGTTTTTACCGAACTCAAGGACTAGAATTAACGCAACGCCAGTTTGT
Source organism: Listronotus oregonensis (assembly GCA_019359885.1). Classification (NCBI taxonomy): domain Eukaryota; kingdom Metazoa; phylum Arthropoda; class Insecta; order Coleoptera; family Curculionidae; genus Listronotus; species Listronotus oregonensis. The sequence continues at coordinate 39,417 of JAHBCN010002279.1, forward strand.
AGGCAAGGTGTTTGATATAGTGATCTTTTTGTTTTGGAAAAACGTAAACAAATTGCCAAATCTCAAAAACCAAAATCAGGAAGTTACGTTGAAAATGTAATAAAATTATTCAAAATATTGGTTCTTGTGTTAATATGGGCAACATCAGTTTGAATATAAACATTTATTAACATGACAGTTTCAAGCACCGGTAATAAGGTTGATTTGGACAGCTGCTGCATTCGTTTAATAAAAAATTATATTAAATCAGGTGTTATATGGCACTTCGATGTCATTTTATCTCTTTCTAGTAGGTTGTATTATTCAATAACACGTTCTGTAAACTGACTTGATCAACAGCAATCGAATTGAGCATCTAAAGTAAATGTCTTATCTGTCTGTCACTTCAGATAATAAACAAAAATAGTTTTCCGGCTTTAAAAATATTTTTTAACGATAAAGAATCATCGGAGTGTTGTTATTCAGTGTGTTTCATCAATGTTGCCGGAGCAGTGTGTTTACAAGAACTATCCCTCCTTGTCCCCCTGAATATATTAGTGCCAAACAAGATTTGTTTACTTTATTTCTATTCAAGAATTCGTTGATTCTAACCGTGCTTAACCCGCATATCCGCACAAAAACGAAACGGTTTACGTATGTCACGCGTGTGTCAATTTACCTATTAATCGTTTAATACGCTTTTTGAGTTTAAATCCAAATGTAAGGTCTTTAGAGAGTCAAGTAATAAGTCAAAGGATAAGATAAAAACCAAACTTTCCATTCAATAAGATATTACCTGTTTCCAAGTCAACTTTAACAAGTAAATCTTTTCCTCTATGATTTAAATATAATTGTACCTATTCATTCATTAGGAAATTAACTAATTAAATCGAAAAATTTGCAATCCAAATAGTCGTTAAACCATAGAAAAAAGACATCACAGGCACCAAAACAATGGAAAAGCCGCGAATCCTCCATTATTTTAATTTGATACTTAACATAACAATTGAAATGACGTAATATGCCGTAATAACACCTTCGCCCACGTTACCGGTTCTCGCCAAAATTTGTTTTAAATTAAGTTGAAGCCGTATGTTTAAAGTGGTATTTTTATTAATTTGTTTAGCGTTTTACTTTGCTTTTCGGTAGTTTTGTGATTCTAAGGCCCGGTTGTACAGTCACGGTTCAAGACACGGTTCCACTGAACTAAGCTCAGTGATGAACGCCGTTCAAAAATGGGTTTCCGTTGTACATGCCATATTTGAACAAAGGGTTCTACAAAACCGAGTTCAAAAAAATCTGTACTGTTGGTAGCGTTCGCACATGCGCAGTTGGTTTGTTTTGTCAAAAATCATATGGTTAACCTACAATTTGTGTGACGGCGGAATTATAAAACAAAGTTTTCAAACCGAAAACAAGATAACTAAATTGTAAATTTTTGAAAGCAGCAAATAACTTTTCAGGATATGGCTGAACCGAAAAGGTCTGCTAATTTTACTTCCAAAGAAGAAGCAATATTACTTTGTTTAGTAAGAAAGTACAAAGAAATACTAGAAAATAAAAAGACGGATAGTAACAGCAACAAAAAGAAACTGGAATGCTGGAAGAAAATTGAAACTGAATTCAATAATGAAAGTGGTCAGATTTTTCGAGATAGTTTGACTTTGACCAAGAAATACAATAACCTGAAGAAGAGAACAAAAAAGAAACTGGCCGATGAAAAGTGCTATGCATTGGGAACTGGAGGGGGACCTCCAAAAAAGCCCCCAGAAATTACCGATGTCGATATGGAAATTAAAGAGATACTGGCAGAGCGAATTGATGGACTACAAAGTGAGTTTGGAGGTGATGCAGGTTAGCATTAAATTTTTATTATTAAAATTCGAAAATCATAAGGTATAGGTACATATAGCCTTAATTTACACTATGATAATGATTTTTGTTAAATAATTTTTAGAGATAATTACAATCATAAATGTACCAGACGATACGGAAGAAACATTTATCAATGAAGCTCGAGAGGAAAGAAATGATGACATGAGTAGTAAGTATTTTTTTAGCAGAAAAGTGAAATGGTTTTGATAGAAATATATATTTATCAAAATCAGAGGGTAAACCTCCCGTAATTTTTTTATAAATGACAGATAGAAGTCTGACGAAACCTTCTAAAACCAGGCAGTTTCGGAGGTCTGAATTAAAAATATAGATAGACATAGTAAATATTTCAAGAAAAAATATATTTTGTATAATTTTTAATATTCTTTTCTGTATGTATTGAAACATGATTTTATGTACCCATTCCAGACAAGTTGGAGATAGTTTTAGCATGTTTTTTTAACATCTTTCTATAACAGCAGTAAATTTAGTTAGCAATGAACTGATTTCTATTGTTTTTCTTTTTCAGACTTGACAGAAAACAACAATAAACCAGACTGGTCAAAGAATACTGTGCAAAATTTAAGAACACCAACATCTAAGATTCTCACTGTAGGTAAGACTTCTGATAAGAAAATGTTTAAGTAAATTAAGGTTAAGCCTTTATCTACCTGCTATCTATTGTCAAGGCCATAAGGAGAAATATCGGGGGTGGGGGTGAGAAAGGCATAGGAAAACTATTTGCAAAAAGGATTTACTATTTTATGGGTACTTATAGCATGCATATCAAATGATTATAAAATTTCTGGTACCATCAGGTCTCGATATTTAATTATTTGGGTTGCCAGGAGAGCCCTTTGACAAGCTTTTTTTTATTTGGGGTGGAAATTTACCCCCGGTACAGTTTTACCTATAGTTCATAGTAGCATATACCATTTATTACTGTTTTCAGGTGATGGATCAGGCAGTAAAGAAAACGAAATGAATATGATGCTATGTGCAGTAAGTTAGCCACTGGGCTGCCTCAAAAGCTGATTTGGAAAGTGAGAAGGCACAATATGTTGCTAAGGAACATAAAAGAAAACTTGAAATACTTCAACAGAAGTGTGATACAGAATGTGAAATTATGAGAAAAGAGTCCGAAGCAAAAATTAAAAAAATTGAACGAGAGGCAGAAGTAACCATTGAAGGTATAATTGAGTGTAATAAATTAAAAAGAGAAATTTTATTATTAGAAAAACATGTTATGTTACAGAAAGTAAAGGACATCAGAACTTAATAATTGACTCGATAATTGATAATGAAGTTGTTGATTATTTTTTTATATTGGTTATATAACCCATATTATGTTTAATTGAATAATAAAAAACCAATATTTTTGTAACGTGTTTTATTATTTTATGCAGATATAAAACAATAACATTATAAATAGGTATTAAATAAAAATAATTAGGTATGTATAAATTATCAATATCATGGTAAGTCCTCAACCAGCAGGATAATGTGCTAGTAGTAATAGATGCCAATTTCAATCCTACTGGTAAGGACTGACAAGGATAATAAATTGAGCTCAGATTGAGCCTAAAACTAAAACTTACATTAAATTAAGTCATTAAGATAAAGAGGTTGTCCCAGCCACACCTGATTAATTTTGAATGCCTATATGTAATAAGTAAAACATTTTGAAAGTATGTGTTTTACCATTTATTTTCTATTGTGATAAAGATTTCCTCATTTTATTTTACATTTTCCTTAATTGTAGGTTTATAAAGATGAATGGTAAACTGCGTACTTATAAACTATTTGATTTATATATTATTAACATTAACGCATTTCAGTTGTGTTGTTGACATCATAAGAAGACCTGGGACATCCTGTATTAATATTTTGCATATTATTTATCTTGAACATATGAGAGAAAATTATGATTAGGTACTTAGAGCTCATTAAAATAATTTATTAATTGATGTCTTACAACATTGTTGATATGTATGTTGTGGAAATTCATGTAAGGTTGAACATTTACATTACCGACAAAGTTAACAGCTGCTTCTTCTTCTTCATTGTTTGGAGGATCTGGCTCATTTAAAAGCTTAGCAATGTTTTCCAAAACTGCTGTGGCAATTACCACAGCCTCTACTTTTCCACTTTTAATCTAACCCCAAAAGCAAGGATAGGAAACCTTCTTTTCCATTGTCCAAATTTTCTTTCTATGCAGTTCCTAGTTCTGATCTGTGATTCATTAAAAAGTTGTTCTTGCCTAGTCACAGGATTAGCAAGGGGTGTTATCAAGTACTTTTAATTGCGTAGCCACTATCACCAACTAGAACGTATTCCTCAAAATCTCCTCGTTCAAATCTAGCTCTGATGTTTGAATTTGCAAATATTTGTGAATCATGGGTTGATCCAGGCCAACGGCATACCACATCCTGAAACATGCAATTTGAGTCACATATCGCTTGAACATTGAAGGAAAAAATCCTTTCCTGTTCCTGAAAATTTCTGCGTTATTGCCTCAGGATATGGTTTTAATATGTGTGCAGTCGATAGCGCCAATACACTTTGAAATCGTGCCACACTATAAAATTTTTGAGAAGCACCTCTCAGTTCAGGTTGTGTTTCGGGCATTCTAATAAACTGACGGTAAAGCCCTGCAATAGCTCTTGTTACCTTCCAAATAATACGACTTGCTGTTCCTTTATCTATGCCAATAAAGTCTCCAACTGTCAAAAGAAAGTTTCCAGTTGCGAAATACCTTAATGTTACCAGCACCATTTGTTCAGCAGTTACAGCATGATTCCTGAAAAGAGATATTAACACTGAGTTACTGGGATACAAATTGATAACAGATTTATCAAAAACACACTCACCAATCTGTTGGAGACGATATTTGTCCTTCGACCTGGTTTATAACAAAGCGAACACCATCTTTGGAAAGCCGAAACCTTTGCAAAAATTCTTCGTCATTCCATAATATAAAATGATTTAATCTGTCTCTATATTTCTTTGGTTGTCTTCTAGCGTTTATTAATACTTCTATTGCTTCAACGAAATCTTCATCATCTGTTAATTCCAGAAGATTATCATGTAGCTGCTGAGCCATTATTGTTTTGCACAAAAAAATTTTAAAAATAAAAAGTTAAGGCTTAAAGTCAGGTTATGTCACTGTAGAACTAGGTTTAAGCGCCAAAATTTCATAGCTCAACTGAACCTTAAAAAATGACAGTCAGTAAACCAAGCTTTTCTTTGAACCGGGTTTGTACAACTGAACGTTTATATTTAAACCAAGTTTAACCTTGAGCTCTGCTTGAACCGTGACTGTACAACCGGGCCTAATAAACGCTAGAAGACAACCAAAGAAATATAGAGACAGATTAAATCATTTTATATTATGGAATGACGAAGAATTTTTGCAAAGGTTTCGGCTTTCCAAAGATGGTGTTCGCTTTGTTATAAATCAGGTCGAAGGACAAATATCGTCTCCAACAGATTGGTGAGTGTGTTTTTGATAAATCTGTTATCAATTTGTATCCCAGTAACTCAGTGTTAATATCTCTTTTCAGGAATCATGCTGTAACTGCTGAACAAATGGTGCTGGTAACATTAAGGTATTTCGCAACTGGAAACTTTCTTTTGACAGTTGGAGACTTTATTGGCATAGATAAAGGAACAGCAAGTCGTATTATTTGGAAGGTAACAAGAGCTATTGCAGGGCTTTACCGTCAGTTTATTAGAATGCCCGAAACACAACCTGAACTGAGAGGTGCTTCTCAAAAATTTTATAGTGTGGCACGATTTCCAAAGTGTATTGGCGCTATCGACTGCACACATATTAAAACCATATCCCCTGGAGGCAATAACGCAGAAATTTTCAGGAACAGGAAAGGATTTTTTTCCTTCAATGTTCAAGCGATATGTGACTCAAATTGCATGTTTCAGGATGTGGTATGCCGTTGGCCTGGATCAACCCATGATTCACAAATATTTGCAAATTCAAACATCAGAGCTAGATTTGAACGAGGAGATTTTGAGGAATACGTTCTAGTTGGTGATAGTGGCTACGCAATTAAAAATTACTTGATAACACCCCTTGCTAATCCTGTGACTAGGCAAGAACAACTTTTTAATGAATCACAGATCAGAACTAGGAACTGCATAGAAAGAAAATTTGGACAATGGAAAAGAAGGTTTCCTATCCTTGCTTTTGGGGTTAGATTAAAAGTGGAAAAAGTAGAGGCTGTGGTAATTGCCACAGCAGTTTTGGAAAACATTGCTAAGCTTTTAAATGAGCCAGATCCTCCAAACAATGAAGAAGAAGAAGCAGCTGTTAACTTTGTCGGTAATGTAAATGTTCAACCTTACATGAATTTCCACAACATACATATCAACAATGTTGTAAGACATCAATTAATAAATTATTTTAATGAGCTCTAAGTACCTAATCATAATTTTCTCTCATATGTTCAAGATAAATAATATGCAAAATATTAATACAGGATGTCCCAGGTCTTCTTATGATGTCAACAACACAACTGAAATGCGTTAATGTTAATAATATATAAATCAAATAGTTTATAAGTACGCAGTTTACCATTCATCTTTTATAAACCTACAATTAAGGAAAATGTAAAATAAAATGAGGAAATCTTTATCACAATAGAAAATAAATGGTAAAACCACATACTTTCAAAATGTTTTACTTATTACATATAGGCATTCAAAATTAATCAGGTGTGGCTGGGACAACCTCTATTATCTTAATGACTTAATTTAATGTAAGTTTTAGTTTTAGGCTCAATCCTGAGCTCAATTTATTATCCTTGTCAGTCCTTACCAGTAGGATTGAAATTGGCATCTATTACTACTAGCACATTATCCTGCTGGTTGAGGACTTACCATGATATTGATAATTTATACATACCTAATTATTTTTATTTAATACCTATTTATAATGTTACTGTTTTATATCTGCATAAAATAATAAAACACGTTACAAAAATATTGGTTTTTTATTATTCAATTAAACATAATATGGGTTATATAACCAATATAAAAAAATAATCAACAACTTCATTATCTATTATCGAGCCAATTATTAAGTTCTGATGTCCTTTACTTTCTGTAACATAACATGTTTTTCTAATAATAAAATTTCTCTTTTTAATTTATTACACTCAATTATACCTTCAATGGTTACTTCTGCCTCTCGTTCAATTTTTTTAATTTTTGCTTCGGACTCTTTTCTCATAATTTCACATTCTGTATCACACTTCTGTTGAAGTATTTCAAGTTTTCTTTTATGTTCCTTACCAACATATTGTGCCTTCTCACTTTCCAAATCAGCTTTTGAGGCAGCCCAGTGGCTAACCTTACTGCACATAGCATCATATTCATTTCGTTTTCTTTTACTGCCTGATCCATCACCTGAAAACAGTAATAAATGGTATATGCTACTATGAACTATAGGTAAAACTGTACCGGGGGTAAATTTCCACCCCAAATAAAAAAAAGCTTGTCAAAGGGCTCTCCTGGCAACCCAAATAATTAAATATCGAGACCTGATGGTACCAGAAATTTTATAATCATTTGATATGCATGCTATAAGTACCCATAAAATAGTAAATCCTTTTTGCAAATAGTTTTCCTATGCCTTTCTCACCCCCCACCCCCGATATTTCTCCTTATGGCCTTGACAATAGATAGCAGGTAGATAAAGGCTTAACTTAATTTACTTAAACATTTCCTTATCAGAGAAGTCTTACCTACAGTGAGAATCTTAGATGTTGGTGTTCTTAAATTTTGCACAGTATTCTTTGACCAGTCTGGTTTATTGTTGTTTTCTGTCAAGTCTGAAAAAGAAAAACAATAGAAATCAGTTCATTGCTAACTAAATTTACTGCTGTTATAGAAAGATGTTAAAAAAACATGCTAAAACTATCTCCAACTTGTCTGGAATGGGTACATAAAATCATGTTTCAATACATACAGAAAAGAATATTAAAAAATTATACAAAATATATTTTTTTCTTGAAATATTTACTACGTCTATCTATATTTTTAATTCAGACCTCCGAAACTGCCTGGTTTTAGAAGGTTTCGTCAGACTTCTATCTGTCATTTATAAAAAAATTTACGGGAGGTTTACCCTCTGATTTTAATAAATATATATTTCTATAAAAACCATTTCACTTTTCTGCTAAAAAATACTTACTACTCATGTCATCATTTCTTTCCTCTCGAGCTTCATTGATAAATGTTTCTTCCGTATCGTCTGGTACATTTATGATTGTAATTATCTCTAAAAATTATTTAACAAAAATCATTATCATAGTGTAAATTAAGGCTATATGTACCTATACCTTATGATTTTCGAATTTTAATAATAAAAATTTAATGCTAACCTGCATCACCTCCAAACTCACTTTGTAGTCTATCAATTCGCTCTGCCAGTATCTCTTTAATTTCCATATCGACATCGGTAATTTCTGGGGGCTTTTTTGGAGGTCCCCCTCCAGTTCCCAATGCATAGCACTTTTCATCGGCCAGTTTCTTTTTTGTTCTCTTCTTCAGGTTATTGTATTTCTTGGTCAAAGTCAAACTATCTCGAAAAATCTGACCACTTTCATTATTGAATTCAGTTTCAATTTTCTTCCAGCATTCCAGTTTCTTTTTGTTGCTGTTACTATCCGTCTTTTTATTTTCTAGTATTTCTTTGTACTTTCTTACTAAACAAAGTAATATTGCTTCTTCTTTGGAAGTAAAATTAGCAGACCTTTTCGGTTCAGCCATATCCTGAAAAGTTATTTGCTGCTTTCAAAAATTTACAATTTAGTTATCTTGTTTTCGGTTTGAAAACTTTGTTTTATAATTCCGCCGTCACACAAATTGTAGGTTAACCATATGATTTTTGACAAAACAAACCAACTGCGCATGTGCGAACGCTACCAACAGTACAGATTTTTTTTTGAACTCGGTTTTGTAGAACCTTGTTCAAATATGGCATGTACAACGGAAACCCATTTTTGAACGGCGTTCATCACTGAGCTTAGTTCAGTGGAACCGTGTCTTGAACCGTGACTGTACAACCGGGCCTTAATACTTCTATTGCTTCAACGAAATCTTCATCATCTGTTAATTCCAGAAGATTATCATGTAGCTGCTGAGCCATTATTGTTTTGCACAAAAAAATTTTAAAAATAAAAAGTTAAGGCTTAAAGTCAGGTTATGTCACTGTAGAAGCTGTAGAACTAGGTTTAAGCGCCAAAATTTCATAGCTCAACTGAACCTTAAAAAATGACAGTCAGTAAACCAAGCTTTTCTTTGAACCGGGTTTGTACAACTGAACGTTTATATTTAAACCAAGTTTAACCTTGAGCTCTGCTTGAACCGTGACTGTACAACCGGGCCTAAAACTAGTTGAAGTTTAAGATAATGTGTTATATTAAAAGCCCATATCTTTAAAATAAGCCTAATATTTAAAAATGGCAAAAAATTCACAAAGATTGCAGGCTTTCTATTTAAATTTTGGCACGAAGTCACATTGCTACGTCATTGCGCAAAGCGAACCGATTTTGGATCGCTGGTGATCCTACCTTGTATTCATTGTGCCATGGTATTCCCCTCTACTTGTTGGGCCTAAAAAAGGGGAAATCGTTTTCTGCCTGTCTTTATTTTGCTCAAGCTTTTGCCTATTAAATTGACATCTCCTTTTATTGCACTGAAAATCTCTGCATGCAAGAAAGTGGTTTGCCAGACGTGTATACCAGACACTCAGAAGAATAAACTAAAAACAAGAATACAGTTATTATTCTCCCTTATTTATTTTATTGCACATATATGGTAAAGTAACGAAACAGGTAACAAAATACATACGTTCCCTAATATTAAGTTGCTTTACTGATCGTCCAATAAAATATAATTTGCACGAGTATTTAAAACATTATGTATATTTATCTACCTTTTAAAACAAGTTTTTTCCTAATTTGCATGTAGAAAACAAATTAGCAAGTCGTGATATGTTTAAAAAGCCTCTAGGTTAAAGACTTACCGTCTTCATTATAAATAAGTATGTATTTGTTCCACATAAAAATTAATTATTTTAAATTTATGATAAAAATATTAAAATTCGCAACTACGCTTATAAAATATTTGTTTAAGTTTCAGCTTATGGTCTAGGGTTCATGATTTCTCGAGCTTATCAATTTCTCGGGTCTCGAGAATTCTCGAGGCTAATTTCTCGGGTCTTCTCGGGTTGTCGAGAAATTTACAAATTGCGTGTACTACACTTTGTAAACCGTCTGAACTCAGCTAGAGTCGAAACACTAATGAACGTGTGTGTATTACAGTGTTACCAACCAAGCTCGCTAAAAATTCCCAATTTTTCTGTGAAAAAATCCCTAGAATTCCCTAGATCAAAATTCAATAGAAAAATAATTTACGAAATGACTTTATTGTCAGAAAAGTTCAAAAAATACATAAAAATAAAATCTCATGATAACAATGGACATAGATAGCAAAATGAATTAACAAAAATAAAAGTTTCTAAACAAAAAAAACAATTCTAAAAATTCTTAAAATCAATCTTTTTTTATAAAGGTTTTCCTTTTTCATAAGACTTAAATGCTTTTCATTTAATGAATAATTTTGGCAGCAGTTTTCACTAGAAAGACGAATTAAACACACTGCATTTAATGCTTCACTGGATAATTAATTTCGCTTTTTATTTTTAACGTCGCGTCGGTAACGACTGAAAATACTGGCTCAGTCTCGGCATTACTGTGGGGCAACAAATACACGAACTTGACATTTCTTTTTCCCTTAGTATTTTGTGGGCAACAACCACTAAATACAAAAGGGCAACAACATGCAGAGAGATGCTAAGTAGCAGTTGATCTGTAATTCCCAGCAACCGATACCACGAATTAACCCGTATTAGATTAATCAGCGCAACAAGAAGCAATTTTTGAAAAGATACAATGGTCAAACCATAACCCAGGGTATAAGGATTTAATAGGTACTTGTCATTAGTAGTCCATTTAATATTAAAATTGATAAATTGACTGAAATTCTATAAATTGAACTGAAAACAATCCAAAGTTGAAAATTCCCTAGATATTAGATAAAATTCCTTTTTCCCTATTGTAGGAAAAAATCCCTAGAACTAGGGAATAATTTCCTAGGTTGGCATTACTGGTGTATTACCTACTGTATTGTATTATGTATAAAACGACGCCGCCAGAGCGCTTGCCGCGCGCGATCGGCGAGATCAAAGGGTACCACTGCGCTTTGGCCCGTGCCGCCCCGCCGCCGCGCGTTTAAAACAAACGGCAAACGCAATTAGTTTTATTTTATAATTTCATAGACTCAAATATGATTTCTCGAGTTCTCGAGTTTTCTCGAGCTTGATTTCCCGGGAACAAAGCCCAACGATTTCCCGGGAATTCTCGAGCCGAGAATTCCAGGGAATGAACCCTATTATGGTCCCAAATATTGAAAATGTACAAATTTATTACAGCGTCTACTTTTGGTTGTGAAATTTTTGGTATAAGGACAAAAAAATAGATATAGAAATGAGGCTTCAAGGTATAATGCACAACTTACGCCAAGTATAGCCAAGTGACGGTAAGAGGTTTATTGATAAAACATAGAAAACATTCACTTTGATTTCTAAGTAACATAACGACCTAAAATAAGCGGTATCACAGCCGAATTTGGGCGACCCCCAACTCGGACCCATAAAAAATAAAAAAATTAAATTGGCCTAAAATTATAAAAAAAAATATACATACACTAAAAGAACCAACTAAAACGAAATTAAAAATGGGTACGAAAAAAATTAGGGGCCTACAAATTTTTTTGAGGTCAAAGCCATCAAATATAAAATTTTAACAATTTGTAAAAAACATTTTTTTACTTAACAACTTTAATATTTTTAAGTGCTGGCACCGGCCTTAAAAAAATGTAGGTCCCCTATTTGTTCCTACCTATTTTTGATTTCCATTTTGTTGGATAATTGGGTGTAGGTATAAAAATATCATTTCATAATTTTAGGTAATTTTTTAAGTCAATATAATTTTTTTAAATTACCTTTATTATATTTTTTTATTTATTTTAATAATAAAAATTGAATATGATTACTATTCATAAAGATCCGACATGCGAAGGATCATCCGTATCGAAGACCACTCCTCGCGTCCGCTCGGTCAGTAATCTTCGGCCAAATTAATTTGCCTCAGTAAACGAAGGGACCCCAGGGGAACAGATTTTTGCAATTTTATTATGAGTTGTTCGGGTGAATGTTGACATGCGGAAATACACGTACGCTCCAAACCAACGCTCCTGGCGCGCCGCCCCGAAGCGTTACTCCAGAGTGGCGCACCAGGAACGCGAGGTCAGAATGTGGTAGCCAAAAAGAGCAAGACTCCTGGACTGCGAGCCGGGAGTGTGAATGGAGCGTAAACGCCAAGGTTTTGGAGCGGCGCGAGGAAATTCCGCCTCGGTGAAAACTCCACAGGCCGCGCGCCGCGCGTCGCTCCATTTGTAGGAAAAAGTCAGTCGAATTAAGTATTTAAAGTAAGTGGAGTAGTATGTGAAAATGAAAAGAGAACCCCGTGAAAATGTGGGTTAAGTAGTGGATATTGAACCGAGAACGCTTTGGCCATATGTCTCTACTGAGGAAACTCAGGGAAAATAACCCAGAAAATTATAGAAACTACTTAAGAATGGACTACAAAATGTTTTAGATTATTATAAATTTAGTTCGCCCTTATATCCCCAAAAAAAAAAGTTACAAATATCAGAACTAGCTTAAAACATTGGAAAAAATTGTGGATAGATACATAAGGGATAACATACTATCACTATACCCTTTAAGTGACCGCCAGTATGCCTATCAATCAGGAAAGTCTGCGGACTCCGCTCTGGACGATCTGAGCAGACTCCTGACAAAGTCAATCGATGACAAAGAGATAGCGCTTGGCACATTTCTAGACATAGAGGGAGCGTTCAACAACGTTCCAACAGGATCGTTAATGAAGGCTCTTAAACGAAGGAACATCCCGCACACCATATGCTACTGGATGGAGGCCAGCCTATGAAACAGGGTCATTAGATCCACCTTGGGCGAGGACACCATAGAAGCTGAGGTGGGGAGGGGCTGCCCACAAGGAGGCGTTCTATCACCATTATACTGGGCGATCCTAGTCGACGACCTTCTGGCAAAAATGGCCAAAGAGAGGTTTCACTGCCTCGGCTACGCAGACGACATAGCCATCGTAGTTAGAGGTAAGCACTTAGACTTTGTTTCAGAAAGAACGCAAAACGCACTGAACATCGTAGACGAATGGTGCAGGGAGGAAGGTCTGTCGGTTAATCCACAAAAGACCGTTATTGTTCCCTTCACAAAGAAAAGAGCACTAAGGGCACTCAGATGCCCAAAGCTCAATGGAGTGGAAATCCCCTTCTCAAAAGAGGTTAAGTATCTAGGAGTCACTTTTGACCAAAAGATGAACTGGGGACCACACCTCAACAAACTTGTTCAGAAGGCAAAAATTGCCCTCTGGAGATGTCGCAGACTTTGTGGAAAAAGCTGGGGACTTAACACAAAGATGAACATGTGGTTGTATAAAATGGTAATAAGACCCATGATGACCTATGGCTCAGTTGCCTGGGGGGCAAGGGTCTCACAGACCGTAGCAATCAGACAACTTCAAAGAGTGCAAAGGCTAGCATGCGTATGCATCACGGGAGCTATGAGAACAACTCCAACCGCAGCCCTAGAAGTGCTGCTAAACCTGCCGCCACTCCACACCTACATACAGGGGCAAGTAAAGGCGGTACTCTATAGGCTCAAAGGAGGTCAAAGTCCAATTATAGAACACCGAAGGACTCCAAGATGGGAAATAGAGGAGGACCAAGAGGTCAGCTCATTGTTTGAGATGCCCTCAGACAGGATAACCCCTCGTTTCATCTTCAATAGACACTTTCGTATTGTCATACCAGATAGGGAGGACTGGAAGGCAGGCCCTCCAAGCAAAGCCGATCATATCTGGTATACAGATGGCTCCAAGACCAACAAGGGTGTAGGAGCTGGCATCTATGGAGATAAGCCTAGAGAAAAGGTAATCTTAAGTCTCGGTCAGCACGCCACGGTTTTCCAAGGAAATCGCAGCAATAGTGCATTGCGCCGTAAGGATTAAGAAAAGGGAGTAAAGGAAAAAATATCGTCATTTACTCAGATAGCCAAGCGGCCCTGAAGACCATCAGTTCCCCAAAAGTTAATTCCAAACTAGTCGGGGACTGTATACAGGCCCTGGAAGAAGTCGGCTTGGCAAACAAACTTACGGTAGCCTGGGTACCAGGCCACGAGGGCCATGCAGGCAACGAAGAGGCCGACGACTCTAGCCAAAGAGGATCAGCCGCGGAAATGATAGGCCCGGAGCCATTCTGCGGTATCTCGGCAGGTCTCTTCAAAGCATCTATTAAGAATTTGGTAGACAGACAGTTTCAAAGCTGGTGGGTACAAACACCGGGACAACGACAGGCAAAGCAGTTCATTAAGAACCGCTCGGCCAAGTTTACATCGGACCTACTGAGCCACAGCCGTAAGGTCGTAAGGATAACGGTAGGTCAACTAACAGGACATTGTAAACTCAACAAGCACCTGGAAAGAATAAACCTGGTGGAGGATAGCCTGTGTAGGTTCTGCCAGGAGGCTGAAGAAAGAGCCTTACATGTGTGGTACCATTGCGAAGCACTATGCAGGCTTAGGTTTACTAGGCTTGGGGAGGAGAAGCCAAAACCGGCAAGTTATATGGAGTGGCCAGTGTCGAGACTCTGGAGTCTAGTTAAGAAGACGGGCTTGGACAAGGTACTCTAAAGAACGATAGGAGAAACCACAATAAATCTGGTAAGGTTGCAGTGGTGGAGGTCATTTTTCGCCATCTCCGCTCAAATAATCTAATCTAATCTATATCCCAAAAAAAAAAAGATACAAATATCAGAACTAGCTTAAATGCAGAAGAACGTTTAAACCGTTACTCTCCGTTATTTAGCAGCTGGACGATCACTTCAAGATATTTTTTTTATCTTGTATCTTAGCATCTGCCTGGTGTTGTTTCTGTCCAGAAACATGTTGAGCTATTTATCCCTCAATAATTATTTAAAACTAAGTTTTACAAAAATAAACAACTACTTCTTTATAAACTGCGTAATTATGATGAAAAAGATACAATTACATTTGTAGTAAAAATATTTGAATCCAATACTTAATAATTTCGCAAATTTGTTTATGAGTCTAAAGCGCTCCATGTGAGTGTGTCTGTGTGTGTGTGACGATGTAGATCCAAGCGTGCACTCCTGGCACGTCGCTCCAACTCCACACTCCTGGCATCTCGCCGGCCAGCATTTACACACACAGGATTGGAGCGCACGGCTGGAGCGTCCGCTCCATAACTCGCGGAAAAAATATGTGTGTAAACGGCCCTAATAGCTCCCTCAACAGATTATCCGGCATGCACCCCAAAACGCTGATATGCAAAAATGCAACCATTCGCACGTTGTACTCCGGATAGAGCCTGATATTTGGCTGGTTTCTCCTGTTCCTTTATATCGATGTTATTTTCCGCTGGAGCGAAGAACTCAAGCACATACATAGAGTTATTCGTTTTATCAAGGAGAACGATATCAGGTTTATTGGCGTGAATTTCAGGTGTCATTTTTCGCTACTGCCTCGATATCGTCAGGAGCAAGTGGCATGTTCATCGATGCCGTAGTAATGTCTGAGGTGAATGCCCGAAGCGCATCGTTACGTTGGTGGATAAATCCACTGACAGCATGCACTAGACAAGCTGACAATAAGGGTTTTGGGTTGCTGTCAGCAGGCTCGACAAGCAGAATCAGGAATGTTAGAAAACTGAGTTCGGTATACCAATATGTTTATCACCACATCTTGGCATGCTAGTTGAAAACCGTCGATCTCAGACTTAAGCTCAGCAGTTTTTAAAAACGTAAGGTTTCAAGTTAGATTGAGTTTTTCTATGTATCCGTAAAATACTCCGTGCTGCGGCTTATAAATGTGATCTTCAAAGAGAATACGGTGTTCTGCTCTTTTGACTGCAGATTTAACCATCCTTAGACTAAAGTTTTATAAGTGATTGGTCGTCGTTTGAATCTATTGCAAATCTTAAACCGAATTTCTCCGCTGCTCGTTCCGCTGCCTTGAATAAGAATGCTCCAGCATTAGCTATTTCGTGTGGATACTAGTTGGATCCAGTACTATTGGAAAATTGACAATCAAGACTTAAAACCAGCCGATCATGCACACACTCCAAGCTTAAAGGACCACGACCTTTCTAGTGGCGTGGGAATATATACGGAATGTTAATGAGCGCGGTTGATTGCTGCGGTGAAGATGCATCGTTTTTCGTGTGCTGATGTCCAGCTCGCGTAGTTCCTCTCGTGTCCACTTAACTACTTTAAAAGAGTAAAGCAATTTAGAAACTGCTAGCATGTTAGTAGCAACAACCTTATTTATTCCAGAATTTGAAAATGGATTTTAAAAAATAGTGTTCCATTAAAAAAATTCAACTTCGGTATTAAAATCTACTTTTTAATTTACCCTGTATATTTTCTCCTTAATGCAAAAAATGCGCAAGAAAAAATTATTGCAGACGTGTGCTAGCATTTTCCTTTAAACCCAATACTTGATTTTTAAATAAATTTGTTTCATATTTTAGCCGCTTTCTTGCCTTGCGCATCCGCCAAGTGCTGCATTTTGACAAGTTCTATTTTATTTTGTTTTATTCTGATGATCCAAGTTAGGACATTAGAACGAAGTTGTTCTTAAAATCTAAATTATTTTTGTTCTCTTATTATAATGGATAAAAAACTACTTTTCTTATACTTTGTTAATGTTTAAAAAGTGTCTTAGATTCCTTTGGGCACTCAGCAGAAGGTTTTGCATAAAATTGCCTTGCAAGTCATCCTGGACAACTCAACTTGACCAAATACAACAATGTATTTGGTTAAGTAAAAACTTCTGCTAATTCAAATTTGTATGGATAAACTTAAGGGTTTATTATGTCATTAAATTTGTCTCTTTCAGAATAAATAAGCGTGATGCATATAGTGGCGGGTTTACCAGCAGGCTGAGTAGGCTGGAGCCAAAGCGGCAGATTTTAGGGGCGACTAATTTTGAGACAATTTTTTTTTACGTCTTACAGAAATTTAAAAGATTCATATTGATATTCCTAAATGTCACTAGGTCGTCTACACAAACCATTCAACATGTCATATGTTTTACCACCTAGATAAATTTTTCTGCAATTTGCTAGCGATACTATTAGGGTAAACACATTTCTCGTCCTTATTGATATACTTGTTTCAATGAAAAGTTTTTATTTTTGACCAAAATAACTCTCAACCTATACAGAAAAAGCTCTTTTTGTTGGAAGAAATGTATCCTAATGATTTAGAGACCGACTTAATTCAAAAATGCATAAGTTTTTTATGTTACCTTACTTGTAAAAGCATTTTGTTAAAACGAAATTCTGGATCATTAAAATGTCCATCTTTGTTCCTATAAAAACAGAATTTGCAAAATGTTTATTTAGACTTGGATATAGTACTAGTAAATGAGAACACAGTTTTTACTTTGTTTACTATCACTATATTAATTAATTTATAAAACAGTGACTGCAGTTTCGTAGTACTACTACATTATCAAACTGAAAAGTAAAAACTGTGTTCTCATTTACTAGTTAAAAATGAACTATCACAAAGTAACGGACACCTCAATTCAATATTTGGATATAGTAGTTCTTATGGCCGTATGTAAAGTCTATCCGAAATCAGTTGGGACAGCAAAAAAACTAAAAGCTGGGATATAAGCGGCATTAAAAACGAGATGCCGCCTGAACCATGGGTGGCGCAGGAAATTTAAATATGTTTTACCATAATTTAAAGAATATACAATATTTAGGTTGGGTCACTTACATATAAACCTTTGATGTTTTGGCTTCTGAAAAAACACGCGGCGTCTACGCCGATCGCGAACGGTCAAAATAGTTTCAGGGAATATTATTTGTGTAAACGATACCAATTTATTCAAGCGTTTTCTCTAATCGGGAATGTTAATGAACGCGAAAAACGATTTTTTTATTATTTGAATGGATATTACGATAATATTATCATAATGTTGATAATATTTGTTTATAGTCACCAACGTCACTGTAAATAAATGTTAAATTTTTGGTCTCTATTACCCATTAATAATTATTTTATCATTACAAATGAGCAAATAAATATTAATCTATCCATCTATTTTATCAGGCAAAGAGACATAGAAATGTAATTCGCACTTTCATTTTGTAAAATATTCGGGAAAAAACTTCCGGACTACCCGTATTTATTGGGGGGTATTCCATACTTCCAAAATCCCCCGGTATGTGGGGGAGGGCGCCAAATATTAAGCTTCGCCAAGGGTGCGGCCATACCTAGATACGGCCCTGAACTAATGTACTAGTAAAGGTTATTCTCAGAAGTAACACGAACAAGATTGAATGACTCTTTGTTCTGCAAAACTTGGCACACGTATAGGGAATTTTACTCAAGATTTCAATAGAAAAAATGTTAAAATTTACTCTCTTCAGCAGGCTCAATGGGCAAACCTACAGATAGAATCGCATATAAATAAATGCAACTCCTAAAAGGGTTTAAGAAATCCTCGTCTTTGAAATGCTAAGGCCAAACTCTTATACGGTTTTGACATTGTTTTGGCGTATAATTAGCAAATTTATGGAACCCAGTTAATCCCAAAGCACTTTTCCAAGCTCGACATCTGAATGTGTAATATATTTTCAATACATGATGATGAACAACTAACTTTGGTTAGTTCACAAATTCTCTTTACAATTTTGTTTTGTGAAAAGTTACTATACTTTTAATCTTAACACACAAATAAATATTTAAAATAACTCGCTGAAACTCGTTTGAACATGTAGGTCATGTTTAAAATTTCCGCTTCAGTCAACTCTAAACTAGCATAATAACTCTCAGTTTCGCTGTAACTATTATTGAAAGGTCGCCAAAATGCCATATTTTTCAAAAATTACTAACAAAAACACTAATCCAATAAAATATTTTACAAAATATATTCCCTAGAAATAATCGCTAACGTTTTTAAAAAATAATCAATTAAATACCCAGATGTTACTACCACACTGCGAGGTAAAAATGAAATATATTTTAAAATAAATCTGCTTCCAATGTAGAAAATAAAATATTTCACCAATCAAAATCGGCCAGTGACAATTCACGGCACTTTTTGTTTGATCCCGCCCACATTTACTTATGACAAACTCGTCAAGTCCACGTTGACTTTGTACGAGGAGCAATCCATATAATATTATCCGTATACAGTGGAGTGTTTCAATGTGAAAGCCGGTAAATTGATAGTAACCTGTATATAAGCACTAAATTTCATGCTGTTTCAACTGACTTTGTATTATCTACACCTACACCAGCGACAAATTGTTTGAGTAAGAAAATCTTTTTGCTTAAAACCAGTAAAAAATTATCCACCTTAAGTAGTTTTTAAAAAAAAAAAACAGTTTTTTTCAAATCTGGAAAAACCGGGAAAAACCGTTTTTTTTTCCCAAAAAAACGATTAATAAGAAAAAAATTCAGTTTTTTTTATTGTACTTACTAACATTAATAAACCTTTTATGTGATTTTTGGTGAATACTTTTTAGTATTATTTTTTGTATCGGTTTATATAAATTTCTTGTCATATTGCCAACCTGCCAATGTGATGCCACAATATTTCTTTGAAATTGCTCACATTGAATTCCTACGAGAAGCCAGAGATAATAACATCATACCAGTTGGATTTCGCCTAAAGTCGCCAATTCCAGGTGAAAGAGCCAAGCGTATTCTCGAAGAAGCTAGCAAATCTCTGCTCCGATCTCAGATAAACTACCACCGATGGAAAAAATCACAGCTCCTGCAAGAAGTTACCCAAAGATATGAAGAAATCAAGGAACATGTACAAGAAGACGACTATAATCCCATTTTCCAAAGGATCCAAAGAACATGCGAGAAGGCCAAAGACGATCTAAGAAAAAAGCACCAGAACAAACTAAACAGACTTTACGGTAAACAACCAACCACTGAGAGTGTCAACAAAAGGACTATTATTAACATGTCCTCCAGAACTCTTTCGAAAACAGAAGAACATCTTCTAGGGAGAGGGCTAAACTTTGCCATAGCCCCAAAACATACACCGATTTTAGACATGATTAGTAGTCTAGAAACAATATGACTCCAGGGACCAGAAGCGAAAGAATTTCGATGGAAAGTTAGAACTGTCTTGGAAACAAAACCAAGTAACTCCACTAATTTAAATGAAAATGAACTAGTAGCTCTTAAAGAGCTTCAAAATGATAAAACTATCAAAATTGCTCCAGCAGACAAAGGGAATGCCACTGTAGTCATGGATGCAATCACTTACGATCGAAAAATAGATGAAGTTCTTCGGAAAGGTAAATACAGATCACTTGATCAAGATCCAACAGCATCCATAGAGAACAAAATTTACAGGACCTTAAGGAAATACAAAAACTTTCTGACCGATGAAACAAGAAAAACTTTAACACCACATAACAGTAAACCTCCTCATCTCTATGGACTACCAAAAATTCACAAGGACAATACACCCTTAAGGCCCATCACCAGTTCTAGAAACGCACCCACGACTGCATTGGAAAAACACCTTTCAGACCTAATTAAACCACTGGTCGGTAAGACTCCATCTTTTGTTAAAAACTCTAGTCATTTTTTTGACATCCTCAAAAATGTAGAAATAGGACCAGACGATACTTTTGTTAGTTTTGATGTAGAAAATCTATACACAAACGTACCAGTAGAAGAATCGTTAAGCATTATCCGAGCCAAGCTTAAAGAAGATAAAACACTAGTAGAACGGACCCCCCTGCCACTGGATGGAGTGATGGAGTTGTTGGAGCTTTGCTTTGCCTCCGTAGTTCCTACTTTCAGGTGAAAGATGAGTTCTACGCACAGGATGATGGGCTTCCCATGGGTTTATCGCTCTCCCCAGTGGTAGCTAATATTTATATGGAAAGGTTTGAGGAACATGCAATTAAAACTTCAGTAATTAAACCAAAATTTTGGCTAAGATATGTTGACGATACTTTTATTGTATGGACAGGTAATGACGAAGAATTTGAAGGTTTCTTAAAACATCTAAATTGCATCCGACCTTGTATCAAATTCACAATGGAGAAGGAGCAAAATTCGGCCCTACCTTTCCTCGACGTTCTAGTCAAACGAAATAATGGACATGTACAAACCTCGGTATACAGAAAACCTACCCACTGGACAATATTTACACCAAAATTCTAATAATTCTAACGAAACCAAAGAGGGGGTTATACGTACTCTATACAATCGAGCAGTGACCTTATGCAACAGTAGGGAATCCCTGCAAGAGGAAATAGGTAACATAACAAGGGATCTTAAGCAGAACGGATACAGTGAGAGACTAGTAAACGAAACAATCAAAAAATATCAAAATAAGACAAAGAAACTCTAACTTGAGCGAGACTCTACGTGACCAAATATTCATGACAATTCCATACATTAAAGGAACTTCGGAAAAGATCCGCAGAATCGCGAATAAGTACAATATTAAAACGGCATTTAAATCCCAAACTACTCTAAGAAGTATTCTCACCAAAACGAGACCAGACAATAATGTTTCAAACAATGAATGTATCTACCAAATTCTCTGTGATTGTGGTGAGGTATACATCGGGGAAACAAAGAGACCTCTCGAAGTAAGAGTTAAAGAACACAAAAAACATACGGAACGAGGTGAAACGTCGAAGTCAGGTATTGCCGAACACGCTTGATCAAAACAACACCGCATACAATGGTCAGAAGCAAACCATTCATAAAGAAACCCACTGGAAGAAAAGAAAATTTAAGGAAGCTGCAATTATTGTAAACAACCAAAATGTATTTAGCAAACCTAGTGTAGAAATTCCGAATATCTGGCTGCCGTTGCTGAACCGTGAAAAGTCGGTCAAGCTTCAGTGAACAAGGGATAGTATATAAGTCGTAGCTTTTAGGAATAGATTTTAGTTATCACTTGAAAACGGTTGGAGATACATCACTAACCGAAACGTTGTGTAACAATTAACAAATAAAGACAATGGAAGTCCAAGATTTTAGTGTTATTGTGATGCCACAATATGTTTCGACGAAGAAAGTTTTGATAGTAAGAATTCTGAGGGTGATAACGAAAAATTTGAATAAGTTTTAGATGTGTTTATTTGTTTCATTACGTTTTTAATCATTAAGACTTCGTTTTAAAATTTTTGAATTGTTGTTTATGTGATGCTTTATTTATTTTACAGTGTTTGATAATGTTTTGTTCACTTTTATAAACAATTTGTTAATGAAGATTAAAATATAATTGGAACTAGAATTGTTCTATATTTTGGGTTTTTCCGATCCTTTGGAAATAAAACGGAAAAAAAAAACGTTTTTTTTTCCGAAAAAAAAACAGTTTTTTTTTCCGAGGCGTTAAAACACTAACCTTAAGCCAAGGAAGGCTAGTTGCTTTAGCTCTTTTGGGCATAGTCAGAACTAATAAATATGATTTCATATGAAGCGACGATATAATTGATAAATTGGCAACTAGAAAATCGTGCAAAAAGGTATTTTTATTAGTTAATTAATCAAGCTTCATCGTTATCTTCAGCTGAACTGTTACCAGATAATTGAATATCTTGTTTTTAAACTGTAAGTGCAATAAAAATATTTAGTTATGTTTACCGAATGTACAGGGTGAGTCAACGATAGAGTAAAGTTCATTATTTCATTGGTTTCAAAAGTTATGAGAAAATAGTAAATACAAAAGATGTGAAGATTCTTAGGATGCACAATTTAAAATTATTCTAAAGTATACAGGGTGGCTCAAAAAGCGTGACGAATAAAATATACATTTTTTTAAATAAAACACCCTATTTTTAAATTTTGTTTTGAATTCCCTTTAAAATTCTTCAACTTTTTTATTAATAATAATGCATACCTAAACCTAATAGTTTTTCCAATATTTCAATTTTTCTAAGAAGAAAATAATTTTCACACTTGCAGAAAAATTACGATAGCGCCATTATTTTTGAAGGTAGATCACTCATATTTGATATTAGCGTTATTCGAAGATGACGTAAAAGATATATGCAACGGAATTTTAATTAGATGCTACAGGGTGTTCAAAATAAACGAATATATTTGGATCATTTTAAATTAAAAAATCTCGATTTTTTTAAATGGCGCACCATATATATTATTATTTTTTCTGAAAGATCTTACAAAAACCCACAACTTTTATTAAGTATGTCATATACCTATTTTTAATACTTTGCGATTTATTTTAACTTTTCCAATATTTATCCTTCTTTCTGTCCAAGACTATTGCTATAACATTAGTTGGCCATTTTTAAATTTTAAATTCACAGAAAAAGTAAATAATAATAAATACCTATTACTACAAATTAACTTATTTTTAATTATTATTATGGCGCAATAAATGTTCAAAAATATGCCCTTCTACTTGGATACACATGTTTAGTCTTTTTCGTATATTTTCTTGGACGTTCCTTAGCATAAACGGTGTTATTCTCATGAACGTCCCGAATCCTATTTTCCATATCTTCTGGTGTTGTAGGGGGATTCACATAAACACGATCTTTAACATATCCCCACAAAAAGAAATCTAGTGGTGTTAAGTCACATGATCGAGGGGGCCATCCAATGAATCCACCTCTACCGATCCATTTCTGTGGGTAATGATTATTTAAAAATTCTCGAACTTCTCGATGGTACTGCGGAGGAGCTCCATCTTGCTGAAACCACATTTGTTGGATCTCAATGTTATCAAATTCTTGAAGAAGTTGAGGTAAATCATTCTGCAAAAAGTTTAAATATCTAGGCCCGTTAACTGTTTCGCGAAAAAAATATGGTCCAATAACATTAAAGTGTTTTATTCCACACCACACATTAAGTGACCAATGGTTTTGGTTTTGCACTTCCCGTACCCAGACTGAATTAACTGTTGAATAATAGTGCATGTTATGACGATTAACTGCACCATTACTGCGAAAAGTAGCTTCATCGGAAAACATTGTTTTAGACAAAAAATTTGGATCGGCCTCTATTGCTTCATTTATAACGGTGCAGAAGTTTACCTTTTGTTCAAAATCGCGGTCTAGAAGTTCTTGGTGTAGTTCCATGTGGAAGGGATGATATTTGTGTTTTCTAGTGGTGCGGTTAACGGTAGATTGGGATGTATCACATAAGCTAGCTACTTGACGGCTACTGACCTGGGGATTTTCTTGAACTTGAAGTAAAATTTCCAATTCTTTTTCCTCATTGGTAGCATTCCGGTTTACCACTTTCCATTTTTCATATTCAATACTACCACTAGCATTAAACCGTTCCATTAAACACTGAAGAGATTGCCTAGTCGGTACACGTCTTTTAGGGTACTTCGCCTTGTAAAGTCTTACTGCCAACAAAGAATTTCTTTGCGCCTCACCCAGTATATAAATCATATCAATTAATTCAGCTTTAGGAAAATCCATACTTATTTTTTTTTAATTTACTGACACCACAATAAATTTTATGAATTTATTTACTCAGATGTCAGGTTAAAATTTGACAATGTCATTTTGTCATGGCCAACTAATGTTATAGCAATAGTCTTAGACAGAAAGAAGGGTAAATATTGGAAAAGTTAAAATAAATCGCAAAGTATTAAAAATAGGTATATGACATACTTAATAAAAGTTGTGGGTTTTTGTAAGATCTTTCAGAAAAAATTATAATATATATGGTACGCCATTTAAAAAAATCGAGATTTTTCAATTTAAAATGATCCAAATATATTCGTTTATTTTGAACACCCTGTAGCAACTAATTAAAATTCCGTTGCATATATCTTTTACGTCATCTTCGAATAACGCTAATATCAAATATGAGTGATCTACCTTCAAAAATAATGGTGTGAAAATTATTTTCTTCTTAGAAAAATTGAAATATTGGAAAAACTATTAGGTTTAGGTATGCATTATTATTAATAAAAAAGTTGAAGAATTTTAAAAGGAATTCAAAACAAAATTTAAAAATAGGGTGTTTCATTTAAAAAAATATATATTTTATTCGTCACGCTTTTTTGAGCCACCCTGTATACTTTAAAATAATTTTAAATTGTGCATCCTAAGAATCTTTACATCTTTTGTATTTACTATTATTTCATAACTTTTGAAACCAATGAAATAATGAACTTTACTCTATCGTTGACTCACCCTGTACAATATTGTATAAGTAGTATTAAGGCATACCTTACCTCGTCTTATTATAATAGTAATGCATGATTAAGCTTTTATTAGCTGAGAAATGTATCCAAAAATTATTTATTCCGATTCCCTAGTTCTTCTCCTAGTTCAAAATCATACTAATTGATACTATTAGACGATAGTGCCCAAATCATAAAACTACAACTTCACTGGCAAAAAAATTGTAATTAACATGATTGTGAACTAGGGTATCGAACTGTATAGGTTGGTAGGAGCGGCAAAATTTAAATATAGAACGTTTCACGAGGGTTTGTACTTACGTCATCAATGACGTCATGACTTGCAAAAAAAGGGTTGTCGTAGCTAATTCATATAAATTCAATGCTGTTTACATTTTTATTTAAAGTTAGGCAATATTGATGCAAGTACGTTTCAAAGTGCTTTTTAGAGCACGTTCAGAATTGTTTTCTAATAAAATTTTTAGTTCATCATGATCCGATTGCACCAATAAAATTTTTAATTTTCTTAAGGTAAAGGTAAGCTTAAATCAAAAATTCGATTGGACCAGCGTTATCGGCGGATTCAAGATTCTCTTTATCTCAGCCTAAAAATATCCAGACTTAACGTTATTCTTGTTTAAATTTTGTTGATTTTTTTGTTTCTCATCGAAATCCCCGATTTTTTAAAAAATGAGTGTTTTAGTCGGCATAATGGAACAAGTAATTATCAGAATACAACATTTTTAGAAAGATTTTAGTAATTTTGGTAATTTTATTAGTTGGTTTACGTTCTTTTTTTTAAATTTCTTTAATCAAATTATTTATATGGATGTTATATTAGGTTTAACTGGATTTTTGAACACTAAAGAAGCAGAAAATATCATAGCCGTAACTTATAATATGCGGTGGTGCCAGCATTATCACATACTAAGTTTAACTAAGTTGCAACCCGAACAAAAGTCAAGCTTGGCTTTACTTTTAAGTCAAGTTTATGCATAAAATGGTGCAATTAAGCCCATGAAGTTCATTTAGGAGAGACCAAAAATATCCAAAATAATTAAACGCGTACAAAGTGGTTTTATACATCTTGTTTATACAAAAATGTATTTCCTTTTCTTAATTTTTAGTTACTCCGTGAAATATCGTATAATAATTTAATAAGTGTTTGGTGTTTTTCATAAATACAGTAAGCAACTGCAAAACCATACGTTTGGCTTATTTACAAAGCAATAAATAATACACATAATTATGGGAGAAAAAAGATAATAAACGAATTTATTACAAAAAAACTCCCAGCGAAACTCAAATGGACAAAAATCGTTTACATTTATAATAACAGGAAGAATAACTGAAGAGTCCAAATAGCGATCTCTTTTCCAGGCTGCTTGAATAAGATTATTCGTATGGCGGCAGTAATGGGTCCATTTGTCAGGGGTTACCTATAGGAAAATAAAAAACATTAAAGGAAAGGCAATATGGTTAATTTAAAAACATTACTTTACCAATAACAAATTAATTTAAAAACATTACTTTACCAATAACAAACCACAAGAATAAACAAATCTACTTACCTCTAAAACTGCAGTAAGTGGTAACAGGTTAATTCCTGCATCTCTCTCCTGTGTGAAATAGTCAATAAGGTTTTAAATCATATTTTGTTCACCTTCTGAATACCGTCGAGGCATTTTACACAATAAAAATACGAAAATGAAAATAAAATCTGACGTTACTTTTGACAAAACAATTTTTTTGACAAGTTTGAAAAATGACATAATTTCATAACCCATATTTTAGGATATTATTATTGTAGCTTTAAAAATCAGCTGTTGAACGGCAGCCATTTTGATTTTAAGAAACGACCAACCTTTTTGACGTCATTAATTTGTTTCAGTCTGTTTTTGACCTTTTTAATTTGTTAAAAAAGGTAAGGTAATTGATGACGAAAGTACAAACCCTCGTGAAACGAAGATAGCACTGGCGGCAAATGTGTAAATCCGCCACTGGATGCATAGCCTGATATTTAATAAATAATCCAACATAATTGTAATAAAATATAGCCTAGACGTTCCAAATTACCGTAAATTAATTTTATTATAGTGGTGCTATTACGGAAGGGAAAATCCTAAGTAAATTCAAAGACCTAATTTTTTAAAGATAAAATTATACCAAACAAAATAAATGTGATTGTAAAAAAGGTAAACAAGTTATTGCAATCCCTTAAATTTGATTTATAATTTGCTATTTGCATCTTTGTGTTAATTTGATTAATTACGTGTGTTTTGATCCAAACCAAAGATAATACTACTACGAATAGATGGTTCATTTAAATGGGGCGTTTTGAATCAGTTCGAAGATATCAATGCTTCCGTAAATGCGAATAAAATTAAGTCAGTAACCCCTGCCCCAGCGAAACAAACCGTGCGACATTGCCAATGTCTGTCGCTTGTACCTTATTCGGAACACGAAGTAGCGAAAGCGGGCAGCTAAACGGATTGTGTTTTTTCTAGTCGCGTTTCATCACGCCAATAGTAAAGGCCTGCCGGCAACACTGTTTAACTTTCGTTCAAGGATAGCGCGAAAATCTCTCGATGGACATCGGCTCGCGTTAGCCAAAGTCCATTAGGGGTATCAAAAATATAGCATTAAATGGTTCATCTTATCCGTAGTAGTATTATCTTTGTCCAAACATAAAATGGAATGGAATGAAGAATTTTATAATGATGTGGACATTTTGGAAATACTGGAATTTGGATTTCTGAGACAAGTTTATGTAAGAAATAATTCATTCAAGAAATTGCCGTAATTAACCTTCTTTAGAAGATTTAGAACAAGAATTTCTGTTAAAAGAACAATTGGTGTTTGGAGACAAAAATTTCTCATTTTGGCTTATGGTGCACGTCTTAAATTAGAAACAATGCTAACACATATTGTGGCTACAGCTGTGCTACATTATATAGCAATTCAAATGAACAAACCAGATCCATCATCACCAGAACATATTAATGTAAATGAATTAAATTATTGGATTGACTTGGGCCAAGTCATTCCAGATGTGCTAAGGGAAAATCAAATCCCACAGCACACCCAACACACTATGATTAACTATTTTTCAAATTTATAATATTCAAAAAAAAATTATATACTTATTTTATTGTTTAGATTTTCTTCTTTCTTAGGTTTTTTTTTTCAAATATTTGGAAACGCTACAAAAATAGAAAAAGTATTTATTCTACATTTTTAAGTAAACAAATTTTATTATCTAAAATTTAAAACAAAACTCTTGAAAACAACCAAAAAATACTAAAATAACTTTGCCTGTAACACTAATACCCGGTTGCAGAAAGCGTGATTAGTACTTTGAATGGTTAACGAAATGTCAGATTTTGACAGGTTGCCTACTAAAACCATTGAATAACACTGACATAAGGTTATGTTAAACATTCTAAACCTTGATTAACTTTTGTGCAACCCGGGGTAAAAATAACAAAAAATTCTTTCAAAATAATACTGAAAAAGGTAATAAACAGATACTTCTTTTAAATAGTTATCAAGAATATTTCTATTGCAGTTTTAATATTCATCAAGCTTAAAGTTAACTCATGTGGAGGATCTTTTTTCACTATCATAGGTGGCCCCCTCCTGTGCACTTTATTTCACATTTTTCATCGGCCGCTGCTTTTCTTGCCCCTTTTTTTGTTTTCATATATTTTTTTAATGTTGCACAGTTCTGTAACACCCATTAGGTGAAACAGCGTTAAATTTAGCCTCAACTTTTATCCAAGCACGGTTTTTTTCCTAAATTGTGGCCTGGTCAGTCTTTTTATATTCAATAATATTTTGATGTTTAGCAAGTATATTTAATAGTGTCCTCTTTTTTTATTTGAAAAATTGGTTCCGAGTTGTCTTTTACTGTCGCTTATTTTGGTAGCCTTTGAGGTGCGTGACATAACACTAAACTTCAAAATCTTTTTCGTGTCAAATTAGTTGAAGGTGAAAAAATTAACTATTTTGCTAAAATAGTTTATTTGCCCCGCTTAGTAAAACCCGCTAAAAAATATGGCGGTTCAACAAACTAAAAAATATTAGCCACACTAAATTTTTTAAATTTGGCTTAATAAAGCCGAGCTTAAATTTCAATCGGTACAAGCGGCCCTTTTAAGATGCATAAACCGTTTAAGGCTCGGTTTAAGGGGTCAGTCTACTCGGTCATTTTAAAAAAAATGTTTTTTCGTTTTTCTATTTTTTGAAGATTTATGCATTTAACAACATTCTCTAAAAATTTTAAAATGATCCAAGCATTCTTAATTTACTTTTCTGCCACTTACGTTTTATTATCAGAGCGCGCGACACACGCGACGTAGCGCGTATAGCTTTAGCAAACCGCCAATCATCAGAGGCTTTTAAAGAAGACAGAATATAGCTTAGAAAAGATAAATTGGATAAAAGTCAAATCATCGAAGAAGCAGAAGGAATTTTGTATGGTGCAGGCATCGACGATTAGATATTGGTAAGATTTTTTTTCAGTTTTTCGATAAAAAAGACTTTAAACGCGTTTATCTCGAAACTGCGTTTTTCGACCTTACGTTGTCCGATTGTTAGAGACTACTCAACCGATTCTCAAGAAATTTTAACTAGATAACCCTTATATATACGAGTTCGATTTTCTTGAAACAAAAACCATAAAAAAACACTTCTTTTAATATTTTTTCTAAAATAGTCCGCCATTTTGGTAATTATATGTAAAATTTAATAATTGTATTTAGAGATTTGGACAACGTAACTCACATGTCTACTTTTTGAAGGATTACCATTCCCTATGATTATTAGGTATAAAAAATGTCTAAAATAATTAAAAACATATTTTTGTATAAGTTTAAGTATTTATTAAACCCAATTTTTTTAATTTATAACTTTAATAAAAGCTTTAAAAAAAAATCTGACAATACCGTTTTTTTAGAGCGCGCCGAGTAGACTAACGCCTTAAGTACCGCCTACTTTTAAATCGCGGGAGGGCTAGTAGGTTAGATAGATTCTTAGACAAGAAATAGAAGAAGTTGCTATTGAACTATCTTAGACCTAAGACCTAATAGAAATTTTATGTATACTCAAAAGTTTAGGAAACAATTGTTAAAAGTTTAAATATTTAATAATAAAAGTGTTTTACATTTAAAAATAAAAGTATAACTTAGTGTTGGTGCAATCAGGGCCGTATTTAGGCGGTGGCCAGATGGACGCTCGCCAAGGGCGCTGCTACTGGGAGGCGCAAAATCGGCTATATTTTTTTTTCATCAATTGTCAGTTTCATAAAGTAGTTATTTTATTATTATTTTTTATTGACAAAATTAATCAAATAAATAAATTACAAAAGAACAATTTTATAACAAATTTTCAATTTAGATACTTATTTAATTATTCTTAATATATTACGACTAAAAAAAATTATGAATTATTAATAAAATATAATTTTATCCTGATACCTACAGCGAGAATGAACCTATGAGATTTTTTAATATTTAAACTGCGGATAGATGATATGTAATAAATTGGGGGCAGTACTGTTTTTTTTATGCATATTATTTAATTTATTAAAGTATAAATGTTACGTTTAAGTATACCTGCTTTGCACAGTTTAATCATCAGCAAATAAAGATATATGATTAATTTACATTCAACTTTTTTTAGTAAGATACAAACAGTTGTTTTATGTACATCATGTCTTTTTCAAAATGTGGGCTAATATTTTTATATAAAGTAAAAATAGAATTTGACACAAATTCCACCACAAAATTGTGATTAAAAAAAAACGAAATTCTCGATTCAAAAAACTTTAAACCCACAACTTTGCACTTTAATTTTGCAAAATTTCCGGGGAATAACCCCCGGAATCCCCGTTTTCGTTGAGGGGTAGTCCACACTTCCCAAATCCTCCGGTGTGTGGGGGGGGGGAGCAAATGTTAAACCCCGCCAGGGGAGCGGCCTTACCTAGTTATGGCCCTGGGTGCAACGAATAAATATTATTGCCGGCAGCAGGAAACAACATAACATTAGAGCAGCAGCAGATAAAAACAATAAAATAATATAACATTATGAAATAATAAAATTGTTTTAGGCTCTTGACCCCTATACAAATTTTCAAGTTAATCAGTCTTCCTAAAATTGGTGATGATTAAGTTGAAATATTCCATCACATAGATACATACAGGTGAAGCCAATCAAAGCGTGGTAAAAAAGAATAGGGCCTATTTTGTAATTAGTCACCTGAAGTCAATTTTGTCTTTAAATTATATATATTTATATTTGAAAGTATAATTTACCTGAATCATATTTTCTTACGTAAAATAAATTATTATGGTTAAATTTGCAAAAAAAACTATGTTTTTATAAAGTTTTTTTCTTTTATAACACCATATTTTAATTTTTGCGGCTGAGTTCTGACCCTGCCCATTCTTGTCCAAAACCAAAACACACAATTTTTTGTTTCACTGTATATTTTTATCAAGCAGTACAATTCCTGTTATCGGTTAAAATCGATAACATGTTTAAAGCATTAAAAATTATCTTTTAATTTAAGTTATTAAAATTAATCTATTAATTGATCTAACCCTTTATACAGGGTGTTACTTAATGGTATGTCATAATTTGAAGGAGGCATTCCTGGATCGATTTTAAGTCGAAAAGTTCATATAAACGTGGGCCCTAAAATGCTTACTTATTAAGATACAGGGTGTTAAAGTTTTATTTTATTTTCACTTTTTAATACAATTTTCAAAGACGGTTTAAGATATTGAACTGAATTTTGGCACAGGATATTATGGCATAAAAACACACTTTTCAGATGTTCATTTAATTTTTTTGCAACCAGTGGCGTAGCTATGACGAATTTTCAAAACAATTTTACAAAAAAAAATACTACGCCATTGACTTGGGAAAAAAATTATGGTTTTATAATAATTATCAATCAATTATAAACAAAAAATCCCTCTTTCATTTTTGCCGTAAAACTTACCGTTTGGGAGAAATCGTTAATTAAAAAAATGTCTTATGTACCCAAATTGCATCTTGAAAAATTATTATTGAAATAAATTAAGTTAGCTTTGCTCGTTGCCAGCGATTGTTGTTTTGTTGTTGTAAACATTATGACACTGACGTTAATTATCATTCTTGATTGTGTTAAACTTTTATTTTCAATTTTAAATACAGTTTTCAAATATTTATTTTTAAGCTATTTTCTTACAAACTAGTGAACAAAAAGCAATAACAATTAAATCCAATACATACGTAATTTACAAAAAATGTTGGAAATGACCACCTCTCGCCTCTATGCAGGCTTCTGCTCTTCTTCTCATTGAATTACGAACCCTTTCAAAAATGCCATGCGTGTTTCGGATAGTTTCACATCCATCAATAATTCTATTTCTGAGTTCTTCTAATGTCACAATTGGTGTATGATAAACTAATGTTTTTAGGTGTCCCCACAAATAAAAATGTAGGCTGTTCAGGTCAGGCGATCTAGGTGGCCAAAATTGTGGTCCTCCACGGCCTATCCAATGATTTTGGTAGGCTCTATTTAAATGCTCACGAGCCAATATGCTAAAGTGGGCGGGAGCGCCATCATGCATAAACCAAAGTTGTTGCCGTAACTGAAGAGGAACATTTTCAAGAAGGAAAGGCAAATCATTTTGGAGAAAATTACAATAATCCTGTCCGTTAAGGCATCCTGGTAAAAAAATGGTCCAATTAAATGGTCGGATACGATACCGATCCAAACGTTCAGTGAAAATTGTTCCTGAAAATGTGTCTCTGTAATCGCATGAGGGTTTTCCTGGGCCCAGTAATGATTGTTATGGAAATTGGTTATTGCATTTCTTGAAAAATTTGCTTCGTCCGTAAACAATATTTTGGCATCAAAATGAGGATTTTCTGTTACTTTTTGGAGATACCATCTACAAAATTGCGTACGTGGTTCATAATCTCTAGGAAGCAATGCCTGAACCCTTTGTATGTGAAAAGGATATAACAAAGAATCTCTTAAAATCTCCCATACCGTCTTGTAGCAGATGTTTAATGCCATACCTATTTTTCGCGTACTTGTGGTTGGATCCTCTTCGACTGCATGCAGGACAGCCTCCTCCACTGCCGGTGTTCTAACTGTACGGGGCCTTCCCTCGGAAATATTAGCTTTAAAACTGCCAGATTCAGTCAGACGACGATGAATGTTTATAAATGTTCGTCTATCTGGGAGAGCGCGATTAGGATACCTTTCTTGATACAAACGCCGCGCCTCCACAGCATTACCATTAGCTAGACCATAAAGGAAATGCATTTGTGTCATTTCCAAATTAGAATAATTTAACATTTTTTTAACTAGCAAAATGCACGTTTTAAGATCGAAGGAGAAATAAATACAAACTGTCAAGAATGATAATTAACGTCAGTATCATAATGTTTACAACAACAAAACAACAATCGCTGGCAACGAGCAAAGCTAACTTGATTTATTTCAATAATAATTTTTCAAGATGCAATTTGGGTACATAAGACATTTTTTAATTAACGATTTCTCCCAAACGGTAAGTTTTACGGCAAAAATGAAAGAGGGATTTTTTGTTTATAATTGATTGATAATTATTATAAAACCATAATTTTTTCCCAAGTCAATGGCGTAGTATTTTTTGTAAAATTGTTTTGAAAATTCGTCATAGCTACGCCACTGGTTGCAAAAAAAAATTAAATGAACATCTGAAAAGTGTGTTTTTATGCCATAATATCCTGTGCCAAAATTCAGTTCAATATCTCAAACCGTCTTTGAAAAATGTATTAAAAAGTGAAAATAAAATAAAACTTTAACACCCTGTATCTTAATAACTAAGCATTTCAGGGCCCACGTTTATATGAACTTTTCGACTTAAACTCGATCCAGGAATGCCTCCTTCAAATTATGACATACCATTAAGTAACACCCTGTATAATTGGTTAAGCACTTAATATAAAAAGTGACATGACAAGATTAAGCACCTAAACGTGGTTCAAAATATTAATAATTTAAAATAAATAATTGATCATTTATTTTTTTTACCAAAAAATCAAGCTTAGTTAAGAAAGACAATTTTTGGCGTTTAAAACATCTCTGTTTTTTTGAACGAGAGACTTTTATGATGGTCCTCTTTTAAATATAGTAACTTGTCTTTTGAAGAAAACAAACAAATTTCATAATATAAAAACAAAATATAAATTAAAATGGTAAAACAAATAAGTCTTTTTTGAAATATGTATTAATTAATTAATTTAAACCTTATACTAACATTTTTCTTCGAACCTTTTTTTTTTGCAAAATCATTAAATAATTATATCATTAAAATTTATGATTACATTTTTCTTTTAATTAATTGTAAATTTGCTGCCAGCCTACTCAGCCTTTGCGTAAATCCACCCCTGTCAAGAAGTAAACAATTTTTACGATGCCGTCTCTCGAGAAACGAACTACTAGGTTAGGTTTAAAGTGAGTGGGTATAACACCCTTCCACCGCGACCGATCGGTCTATTGTGGCTCACACCCTTTTATATTTCTCCCACCAAGTCCAGACTTCTAATAAATCTGATGATCCTGTTGGGAGAAAGATCTTTCACCTCCCCCGGCAACAATGTGTCGTTGCCGAGGATTGCGAATCTAAGTCGTGCCACTGCTGGGCACGAACACAGTATCTGTTCTGCCAATTTATTCTCCTCTATGCACATGCGGCAATCGACGTCTTCCGCTAGGCCGATCTTGTGCATGTGGTATTTCTATGGTTGTAAGGCTGTAATATTACCAAGCGAATAATAGGTAAAATTCTGTAAATTACCCTAATATTCGGCTGACCATAGGCGAATATTTCCTTTTCGGTAATATTTGTTTCATAAATTACTGATATATTACCAGTAATATTACGGGTAATATATTACTGGTAACGTTTGACAAAGCCGACGACGAGGTAGTTCCCCGGGTTTCTAGCCAATCGACGATCGTGTGAGGGAATAATCTATTCTAGGTTAACTAGAGATTCTATTCTGGATAATTATGTATTTTCGGTAAAACTAGGCAAAATTAACTAATATCTACTCATCCACCATTTAGAAAGCATAAACAAGCAATAACTATTGAACTCACAAATTATTTGGCCAAAAATGATTTGTGGAATATAGATTTTGTTTGTAAATCTGCTACAACACCGGACAGTATAACGTGAAAGAAATTTGCCGAAGAACAAAACTGAAAGATGTAGCGTTATCCATCCTGGGTTTACCAACATCTACCGCTGCCACTGAAAGATATTTCAGTAAATATTCATTTGTTTACTGTAAAAAATTCACTACAGAGAGGGTCAGAAAGCTATTGTATGTTGTACCAAAGATAATACTACTACGGATAAGATGAACCATTCAATGCTATATTTTTGATACCCCTAATGGACTTTGGCTAACGCGAGCCGATGTCCATCGAGAGATTTTCGCGCTATCCTTGAACGAAAGTTAAACAATGTTGCCGGCAGGCCTTTACTATTGGCGTGATGAAACGCGACTAGAAATTACACAATTCGTTTAGCCGCCCGCTTTCGCTACTTCGTGTTCCGAATAAGGTACAAGCGACAGACATTGACAATGTCGCACATGGTTTCGTACCTCGATTTGCTGGGGCAGGGGTTACCGACTTAATTTTATTCGCATTTACGGAAGCATTGATATCTCCGAACTGATTCAAAATGCCCCATTTAAATGAACCATCTATTCGTAGTAGTATTATCTTTGGTTGTACACAATTTAAAACGTTTAATGTGGACCGGCAGTTAGTTCAGATAGAGACTAAAGAAAATTTTGCAGATAAACAAAAAAGACAAGTCCCAGAAGAATTACGCGACACAGAATCAGATGTTTCTGATTAACTCTAGTATTGGAGAAGAAAATTGTTCTGATTTAGAAAAAATAAATTAATTTTGTTTATTTAAATCATTAATTTACTGTTGTCATTTGTGAGAAAATATGTTTTAGTTATTATTTTTTATGTGTTTGTTTAAAAATGACTAAAGTAGTTATATTTTACTTTAAGCAATATAAAAAATATTAACTCCATACTATTTTAAATTAAATTGGTTACTTAAAAATCATGTTTCTTAAGAAATAATATGATTTTTAAGTACATTGACTTTAAAACTCTTAAAAAAACATAAAAAAATAATTACAAGGCTCTTCTTTACAACTACTTGGAGTTATCGTCTACAAATGCATATACATGCCAAAGAACAACATTTCAAGAATGTTTATAGTAGCTGCAGATATGTTATTTTTTAATAAACATAAAAACGTTTTAAATATTTTTTTATTTGTAAATACAATTCTTTATATTTGTTAAAATCGATAACCATTTATATACTTTTTGATAACCAAAACCATTAAAAAAAATCTTTAAATTTAAGTGATTAAATTTAAGCTGCTAATTGACTAGACTCCTTATAATATTTGTCAAACACTACATAAAAAACTAACAAGCTAAGACTAAATAAATATGGTTTAAAATATTTATAATTCAGAGTAAATTATTGGTCACATTTCTTTACAGCAGGGAAATTCACATCTATAACCAAAAACTAACCAGAACTAGGTAGTAGTTTAAAAGTTGTTGTTTACGGTCCCCAATAATTGCATCCTATTTGGGTCAAACCACGTAATAATCATTTATTACCACCCAAAGAGGATGTAATTATTGGGGACCGTAAACAACAACTTCAAAACTATTACTATTACCTAGTTCTGGTTAGTTTTTAGTTAGTTGTCGTTAGGTTTTCTTCCTTAAATTGTAAATTTTCGTAATCATAATCATCTATTTGAGAATGTGGTTCGTATTTGATTGGCCAGTTTATAAAATGGCTAAAAACACTAGCCATATCATAAAATAATTCAAACTAAAGGATTATTTTACAATGTGGCTGCGTTTTATAAAGTGTCCAGCCATTTTAAAAAACGGCCGAATTTACTATGTGGCTACGACAGATGTCTGTACTAACAATATACCAGGTGGAACGAAATCACTAACAAGCCTTATATTTTCCTAAAACACACAACTTACATTTTATGAAGATATAGTGTGAGATCAAATGTCATTTTTAGATAAAATAACCTTCGCCTATACCTTCTGATTAAAATGGAACTGGCGTGAATTTTAATATTTTATATGGAAAACTTATTTTATATTCAATATCTATCTTTGTTATTTTTTCCAAAAAATGGACATTAAAAATATTTAAACCACCACAAATTATGCAGTTATATGATGGGAAATCAAAAAAGTCCATATCCAAAAACTATTTGGTTTAGATAAAGATCTTCGCAAACAAAAATGTTAACAAATATGCCTAATTTAAATCTTAAGTCCAATATACGGCGTGTCATTAAAATTTTTGTAGTAACATTAGTAGGAAAGCCCATTTTTTGCAGTACTTTCGGTAAAACCGGAAGCAGTATTATTAGGACCACAGAAGAAAAGTTAAATTAAATACATCAAAATATTATGAAATTTATTTGTTTTTCCATATAACAGCATAAAGTGCGGTATTTTGGACAATTTCAATCGCCAGAAAACCAACAAGGATATGATATAATACAGTATATCAGAAATGTCTTGTGGAATTTAGATCCTAAAAAATATACGTGATATTCTATTTAAAATATCAAAACCCACATCACTTTCGGTTAAACCGAAAGTGATAGAAAGTTGTTATGATATCCGAAAGTGGCAGATTTTTAATTAGAAAAAGGTAACTTAGTTTTCAACCGGTATATGACTTTTTAAATTTCCCGAACTTAAAATTAATAAACTTAATATATTAAAATTTCCACCTTTAACCCTTTGGCGCTCTTTTTATGACCTCTTTAGATCTGGACAGAAATTCTTTCATAATTTTTTTTATTTTAATAGTAGAAAGAGAAGAAAAATCATTAAAGTATCAAATAAAATATCAACCTTTGGTAGGATTTGTAGCTATCTGGTGTTGCGGTGTGCGACTTGCCGGAGAGTTGTGTACCATGTTAAAAAAGAAGCTGTTTTGTAGTGGTATGCGGTAGCGGCACTGCGGCATCGCAAGTTGACTGTGCGGCAAGCTGCTGAAAAAGTAAAAAATGTTTTTCGACGACACTAGTGATGAGCAAAGCAAGACCAAGACCAAGACCGGGCTAGTCTTGGTCTTGGTCTTGGTCTTGCAAGTCTGGTCTTGGTCTTGGTCTTGCAAGCCCAAAGAAGGTCTTGGTCTTGGTCTTGGTCTTGGTCTTGGTCTTGGTCTTGCACCACCCGGTCTTGGTCTTGCTGCAAGAGTCTTGCTGGTCTTGCTTTTTTTGGTAGTAATAATTTGAATTAAGCAATCTTAGATAAAATTTATATTTTTTTAATACTTACAAATAAATAAAGATGGAGACTATATTTTTTGCTTTAAAATTTTAAAATATACCAATTTTAACCTTAAATGTACATTTAAATTATTTGATTAAAAATGATATTTTAAATGTAGGAGTTTATTTATTTATAGCGCTTCATTTTAGTGATAGGAAATATTTAAATTTTCTTTGAAGAAGCATATAAAATTACAATACTGAGTACTCTGAGGGCAGAAAAAAAACTTTTAATTTCAACCAGATGTGAAATTTCCATGAAAATGATTCTGATATGTAAATATTGGTTTCTAATTAAAAAAAAAGGTATTTAGAAAGCTTTTCACTTCAAATAAATTTTCTATGTTCAAATTAGTCAAACATTTGCCGTACAAAGTTTGTACAAATACTTTATAAACATTCTGCATATACAAGGTGGCTCGATAGTGCGACAAAGATCGATATATCCGAAACCGTTCATAATGGTAAAAAACTTAATATACAAAAATTATAGAAAAAAGGACGTAAAATATAAAATTATTCTCTATTTTAGAATTTCCCAAAAAATTCACTACCACTCAAGAAAACTTCCTCATTTTTAGCTTTTAACCTAAAATAGAAAATTTATAGCAAAAAATTAATTTAAAAAAATCGCTTTCCTGTATAATATGCTGGAAATTCTTGAACTTGTCATATAGGTACAATGTCGACGTAGATGTTTTTTTATATGTCATTTTCGGTTTTGACAAAAATGACATCATCATTATACTTTTGGCATTGTTTTGACTTTTCCGTCTAAACCGGAAGTGAAATTTAAAATCCATTTATATAAAAAGTATTCCTATATAAAATGACAAATATATTTTTTATTAAACCATCACTTTTACATTTATATCGTAGTTTTAAGGAGCAATCTAATGATGCCACTTCTTACAGTGTGGCACAAAAATAATGTTTTCCTGGATTTTGGAAATTTTTGATCCAGTAAGTGGCATCACTAGATACCTAATTAAAAAAAAACATTAGGAATAGGTAAGTAATTTTCAGCTTCTATAACTTTTGTACTCTTAGTTTTTCTCTGTCGTAAACGGTTTTGGGAGATATCGAGCTTTGTCGGACCATTGAGTCACAATCTTATTATTTTTAAAACATGTTACTAAATCTCTAGTTATCGTTTTTAGATAATTTTATTAAAAAACGAAGTGATCGATTTAATTATTATTTTATTAAAAAAACCTGTTACTCATAAAATAATCGCCTTATTAGGCAGTTCTCGACACATTTTTTGTCATGTCTGTTGGAAATATCTCTGTATATTAAATATAAAAATTGAATATTATAATTTAAAAAAAAGTGACAAAAGTGCAAAAGTCTTGCAGGTCGGTCTTGGTCTTGCGTAGTCTTGCACCCCTCGGTCTTGGTCTTGGTCTTGCATACCCCGGTCTTGGTCTTGGTCTTACAAGCGAGAAGGCGGTCTTGGTCTTGGTCTCGGTCTTGGTCTTGCTGCAAGACCAAGACCAAGACCGCAAGACCAAGACCGGTCTCGCTCATCACTAGACGACACGTGCCTTACGGCACGTGGCTCCACAAACACCCAGGTGTTTGTGGAGCCACGTCCTGGCTTGTTGGTTGTTTGTTATTGCAACCATGACACAAATAAATAAGGACTTCCAGTTTGATAAACAACTGATCGATTGTGTTCGTGCTTTTGCTGCTCTTTGGGAAATAGGAAAAAATCTTACAAAGATAAAATTGCTAAAGACAATGCTTGGCGAAAAATTTCTGATACTTTGGAACATAGGGGTAAGTAGCATTGTTAATAATGATGGAAACATCGTATGTATTTATAACAACGACGAAAAGGGGGACTTGGCTCGAATTTCTTACTTCTATTGCAAACGTTCCACAAATGTGTTTGACCATCGAACAGAATCCTTAGAGCTAAAAAAGAAATCTTTAAATCGTTCTTTTACACCGTATACTTCAAAATGCCCAATTCGACCCAGCGTTACTGCCAGGTTCTTAAAATTTGTGGGCAGTGACTTGGACATGGATTCGACTGTTTTATCTGTAACATGGGAGGGTGTTTCCTCCCGTAAAAAGTTATAAATGATGCAGCATGTAAGAATAATTTTGTCAATAGTTTTAGTTTGAACGGCAACAGGGTATTCCGTCTGCACCAGCTGACCTTTTTTTTGCAACTTTTTGAATTACATTAAACACTTGGATATAAAAAAATATTTTATTTGTATATTTGGGAAAGAAAGTGTTTCCGCCCATTATTTTTTAAATCATTTGCAATTTTATCGACTGATGAAGAAAAATGCTGGTTAAATTTATCACATAAAATTTTGTTTTTATTACTACTACTGCTAAAATTATTGGTACTTGGGTTTATAAAATCTGCCGGAGAATAAAATGTGTTTCTTCCTCTATTTGTATTTATTATTGACCACGCTGTTCTGTTTATGTTTTCCGATCGTTCAAACAATCGGTCATTGAACTTTATTTTGGCATCACTTATAGTTTTTTTGTAATATTTATTTAAGTTTTTATATTTTAACTTAAGAGTCTCATCCCCTGTTATAGTAGACAACCAGTGCAGATTTTTAACTTGAATTGAAAGCCTTTTTATATCATCGTTAATCCATCTACCATTTAACCGACATTTTTTGTCATTATTTTTTTACGAAATTCTTTTTCTGGAAAAAATTAATACTAGTCAAATATACTAAAAAACTTCTCAAATTTTAGGTTAATGTAACGTTAAAGAAACAAATTTGCATCAACGACATGCGGTTTGCGATATCCGCCTCACAGCAGTGCCGCACACCGCTGCACCGCAACACCGGATAGTTAAGGTATGTTTCCTTCCACGCGGCCGCCGCATGCGGCCAACGCACTACGTTAGCGGCAAAGCACTCCTACTAATGTTTTTAAATGTGCCTGGTTTCTTCCAAGCGGCCGTCGTATGCGTCCGCTGTCAACGACTGCGATTGATGCGACTGAACTGCTGAAGAAGCAGTGTAGACGCAGTCGTGTCTGCGACTGATATTTTGTTTGTGTTGTTTTGTGTGGAATATCCGGTGTTTTTTTTTAATTGTTAAAAATTGAAACTTTATTTTTTAAATGAGATCCTGGATTTTCTATTACGTATTTTAAGAGCTTTTTAGATCCCAAATCCAATGATGTTTCGCACTTATTCAAAAAAATCACTTTAATGTTTTCCCAAGATCTTGCCAAAAATATATTGTCAGACTCTCTCTAACATATGGTTTGTTATAAAAATTGTCATTAATATAAATTTTTCGAATAAGTGCAATACATTATTGGTTTTGGGAACTTAATAGCTCCTAAAATACATAATTAAAAAATCCAGGGACGTATTTAAAAAGAAACAGTTGATGATGACAGCTCAAAGACGAATCGTCGGTGTAAAAATCTAATAACACTATCTTGTAGAACATGAAAAGTAGCAATGGAAATGTAAAAGTTATTTTGTTACATCGACTCAAATAAAGTCATAAAAAAATAAAAACGAAATTGCGAATAATCGGTTTTTTCCAAAAGTAAGTATTCGAAAATTTTAAAGTTCTAAGGTGGCATTTTGATTAGCATCATATTGCGCAACTTTGCCTTCATTTAACCGACCCGTATCTCTTTAAGTTTCCGAGATCCTAATGATGAGACTCGAATTTGGTTCACCCTGTACAGATTTACCTTAATACAATGGCTAATTTTTCCTCTGGGGTTATTGGATATTCAACTCTGTTGTCTGGCTCGGACTTTATATCGTCTTTTATTAAGTCAAGAATAAAACTAAACTCTGCTTTATTCACTCTAAAATATTTTCTAAATTTTACTTCATTCTGTGTCAGATGTCGATTTATTAATGTAGTATAACAACCCTCATTGCTTCTTTGCTGAAATATTGGATTTATAGAGGCATTGCTATGTTTCAGATTGGCTAATTATAATAGTATTTCGTCATCCTCTTCCTCCTTCTTCTAATAATAAATATATTGCTAGATCATCCATCACGACTCTTACCAAAGATTATTCCCTTTCACTAATAATTTTGCTATCGCGAGTTTGAGCCGCGGTCCTAAGAAACCACCCGATTAAACGGCGGCCGCATGCGTTAGTCGCATTGCGTTAGTCGCATGCGACGGCCGCGTGGAAGGAACCACACCTTTAGAAACCCCACCTTTACAACATGTCTTACCATATTCTGGTAGCGGAATCGCTTAAGTCGCTTATTCTTTTTATAAATTACAAATATACCATTGTATATCATCATTAATATTTTATTTCTTTATAGAGTTATAGCGTCAATAGGCAGACAGATGTGGAACGATATTAAACTTATGATAAGGGGAAAACATTTTGTATAATATATACAGAATATACACGTCTAGATGGTGCATATAGCTTGTCTGCTGGTTCTAAACCTACGGAAAATATTTTAGGAATGCAGACAAAATATAATAAAGGTTGTCAAATTCATTTATTAAATTTCATCGATTTAATATAAATTATTACCTGTAGCTGCTGTAACTCCTTATTTTAATAAAACTTGTTTAAGATTTAAAATAATATTATTTAAAATAATTTTAAGTTAATATATTGTTATTTAATTAATATATTATTAATTATATCTATTTAATTTTGGCATCGGTTAAATGATAATATTATTTAAACTAAGAAATATGGCAACAGGTCAAAAGAACTTCTCCCCTTTTTATGAATATTGCTCTAGCATCTCTTAACTGACACTCCGGAAGAGCGAAAAGTATAATCATATGTTGAATTTTGACACGCCCCGAGGACTTGTTATAACCAGTGTCGCAGATTAGAAAACCTTGGCCGATTATTGTTGATTGAATTGACGACTTTGATTTTGGCATTATAGGACGTACTTTTAGGGTCGCCATCCGTCCGGGTTTCCCCGGATTTGTCCTAATTTAGAGGGCATCCGAGGTGCGTCCGACCGGGGACTCATTTGTAGTCCGGGTTAAAAAATTTTAAGTCTTGGGCCGCCCGCAACACACGCACTGCGCCCGCACGCCGCGTTCAAATTTAATTTTATTTTGTTAGGTTTAATATTTTAATAAGGTTTTGTTTTTATAACGGATATCAATAATTTGTGTTTTATTTTAAGAATAAAAACTGTAATAGGATTCTGTTTTGTTAGATGACTAAATTTAATTTTAAGGTCTGAGAATAAGTAAAAAAGTGATTTATGACATTTTCAACTTTTTTTTGTTACACTGACTATGTTAAAAAAAACCTGTTGACATGTCCGGTTTCTGGGCTCTAAAATCCTGGGTTTTCACGCGTCTTGTCCTAGTTGCCAAATTTTAGAGATGAACCACGCACTATTAACAAGTTTTATATAGGGTTAAAACAGGTATGTAAATATAATTATGTACTTAAAATATGAACGGGTACCAGATGTTTACGCCATCTGCTGACCCAAGGGAAAGCATACTCCTCTTAGCCTACGGTGTCACTGACTTGTTTACTAATACTAGGATTTTTATACATATTCATCGTCGACTAGCTTGTTGTCTGATGAGATCTGATATAGTTCGAAACTGGTCACAAGATTTCGTTGAGTGAAATCTCTACAAAGTTAGTTTGTAAATAAACTA
This sequence comes from Listronotus oregonensis, assembly GCA_019359885.1. NCBI lineage: Eukaryota > Metazoa > Arthropoda > Insecta > Coleoptera > Curculionidae > Listronotus > Listronotus oregonensis. The sequence continues at coordinate 83,700 of JAHBCN010002279.1, forward strand.
CACTATCATTATGTACTTATTAAAATTAGGCATTTTTGTTCTAATAATGTACTGATAATATAGAATAAAGACCACCATTTTAATTTTATTTAAAATGATTACTTAACAAAAAATTAATCACATTTTTAAAGGTTCTCACGTTAAAGAAACTCTTAAGGCCAATACTCCAAGTCAGTTTCTCATACAAAAAGACGCATTTCGAAACATTTAAAAGCCAATGGGTTTTATTTTTGCAAATGCCAAAATAAAAATGTTGGTTAAAAACCTAATATATTACATTGGAGATATAAGTATATGCAAGAACTATACAGGGTGCCACAGATTCGAGTGCATGCATGGGGATCTCGAAACCCTAAGAGATACAAGGTCGGTTAAATTATGGCAAAGCTGCGCATTTGGGTGCCTAACAACATGCCTATTAGAAAGTTGTAAAATTCTGAGTACTTCCGGAGATATCCGGAAAAAACCGAAATTTGCTAATTTCGTTTTTTAATTTTCCTTACGTTATTTAAAGAGATATGGAAGAACAAAAGACACTTTCTCATGGCCACTTCTAAGCTCTACAAACAGCGTTAAGAGATTTTCCGTACGATGTTTCGTTTTCAGTTAAACCATCATCAACTTTATTTTTAAATACGGACCTGGGTTTTAATTTAATTTTTTGAACCCTTATTATCCAATTACAAAAATGTATAACACTTAATATTTATTAACAAAAATGGAACGCCCCTATAAGAAAGGATATGCGTTCCTTGTCCTAACTCATTGCCTCTTATGGAAAATATGTTTATTTAACAGAAAAAGTATTAAGTGTTATACATCATTGTATTGGAATTATAACTGCTTCAAAAAAATGCAATAAACAATTGAGCACCGTATTTAAAAGTAAAGTTGATGATGGTTTACTAAAACGAAACGTTGCACAAAAATCTCAACACTGTTTTGTAGAACTTAAAAGTTGCATAAGAAAGTGTCTTTTGTTTTTCCATATCTCTTTAAATAACGTCAGAAAAAAATAAAACGAAATCGGCAAATTTCGGTTTTTGATATCTCCGGAAGTACTCGAATTTTACAACTTTCTAATAGGCATGTTTAGGCACCTAAAGGCCAACTTTGCCATAATTTAACGACTCCGTATCTCTTCGGTTTCTGAGATCCCCATGCATGCACTCGAATCTGTGGCACCCTTATAAATATTTTAAACAGGGTAATCATATCTATGTAATCGATGCTAAAATTCTCTGCTGGGTTGTGACAACACAGAAAGTCCGCTTCACAACACCAGGCAAGCGCTGGAATAGAACGAACTGCCTTCTGGTGACGTCAAAATTGTGTCACAAGCTGACTCCTATGTCATAGTAAGGTCGATGACGTGTAAAAGAAACTTGATGACTGTTATTTTTTTGTTGTTATTGTTGTGCATTGTTGTGAATTTGGGAGTTTTTCAGAAATAAATATTTTATTGCAGTGTTCTTCCATAACGGTGTTTAATTGCTTATTACTACTAAAAAATCTGATATTTTAAGATTTAAGATATTTATAGCACGTCTATGGTTTCGCATTCCTGAAGGCGTTTCCGCTTTCCCCTTACGTATACCCCGTAGCTTCAGACAAGACCGACGACCTATAAAAGCGCTTTTGATTTTCTTGCCTTACAGACTATTTGAGCCAAAGTGCAATTATTGCGATGTTTTCTTTGTCTAATAAGACTATTTTTTTTTTATTTTTAGCATCCTGTACATTTACCTTTAAATAACTCTTAATGTTAACTTTTTATACACAGCAAGTTTTACCTAGAATTATTCCTACAGAAAAACAAATGGTTGATACTTTGTTTTTTTTTTTAATTTTAGTTTGACATCAAAATTATTCGAAAATAATAGGTATTAATATAAACTAATAATTACCGCAAACATATACAGGATGTATAAAACAGCCTGCAAAATGCATTTAATTCTTTTTAAAAAATTTCAAGAATTCCTTGTATATAATAGATTTATTAAATAAATAATTAATAAAATTTTGTATGTGCTAAATATCTTGGTCACACTGTATTATTGTAAATACTCATCGAATAGTTTGTTGAATTTATTTATTAACATAAGTCATGTGGTTTTAAGGAGAATTTTAAAATTATCCTTTTGTTGACTTTTATAACTAAGTGGTCCCGCCTCAAATAAATGCGCTTGGTTTAGTACATGGGCTAAACGGTTATATTAATTGCTCTGTGCGACATGACATAACTGAGTACAGTGCATGTGTGCTAAATTAAAAGTTTAACACGTTATGTATCCTAGAGACAAGAAGAATGTGTTTGATATATGTAATATATCTATAATCTACAGTATGTCCGGCGATGGGGTAGACAAGAGGGCAAACGGACCAAAAATTTCATTTTTCGAGGAAAAGTCATTTTTTATAAAAAGTTTTGCTTGCCGAGAGAATACGATTGTCGATGGAAGAAATTAAAAATTGTATACAAGATGTCCCAAAAGTTAAAAATTCATTTTTTTACAAGAATAAGGTATAGTCTGTCTCAAAGTATATCGTTATGGTTTTGACGGATCATACCCCAATAAACCTTTAACGATTTTATTACCTATTGTTATTGGGTAAACCCATTTGTTGATAAGGGCAGGGGTGGGCCAGGTATTTCTTGAGTATTAACCATTAGGCATATAAATATTTTGGCTAATATTTTAGTGGCAGTGTTGAATAACCGTTTTTACTGTGCGTTTCGAAAAAGTTGTTATTTGTTGTTTGCATTAGATGCAAAACAGGTTATGAAAAATGTGTATGAAACTTTAATCAGTAGAGGTCTAATTAAACAAGAAGCTTTAAAAGAAACCTGTCTACTTACAAAAACTCCAATATCATTGATAAGGGATATTATTATTAGTGAAGAATTGAACAAAAGAAAAAAACGTAGTGCTTTTTAATCTCACCGTATAGACAATAGTGATCACGACCTAATAAGAAGGAAAATATATTGTCTTTATGAAAGCGGAGTTATTCCTACCTTGGATAAACTGAAAAAGAAGCTAGACAAGACGAAACCAATATAAATATTAGCCGACCACCCCATAGAGTTGATTGTAAAATGGGATTTAAATACCGCAAAATAGACAAAGGACAAGTAGTAATGGAATCGCACAGATTACGCACTTGGAGATTTAATTACCTTCAAGAAATTAAAAGACATAGTTTAGAAAACAGATCCATAATTTACCTTGATGAAACATGGTTCGATACACACGACACAGTATCCAAAGGATGGGTTAATTCCAGTCAAAACTGTCCGACGAAAGCACCTTCAAATAAATGAAAACGCATTACCATAATACACGCTGGTAGGTAGACGGATTTGTCACAAACTGCTTGCTGTTGTCTGCAAAGAATATTAATGATTCTAGCTTGGATTATAATGAGGATACAAGTGCAGAACTTTTTGAAAACTGGTTTTAAAATTATTTTTTTAAAAATATTCCAAACAACAGTGTTATTGTCATGGATAACGCAAGCTACCACAGCCGTCTGCTACACAAAGCACCAGCTTCATCAAGTTCAAAAACTGAAATCCAGGAATATTTTTTAGAAAATGATATTTATATTGAATTTAATTCCAAAAAAACGCAACTTTTGGAAGTCCTAAATTCATATGCAATAAAAAAACAATATGTATGTGATAATTTGGCTGAACAGGCTGGGCATACTGTCTTACGACTTCCTCCGTGTCACAGTATGTTTAACCCCATAGAGCATTTTTGGAACCAAGTAAAATCAAAGATCAGAGCAGAAAATGTTACACCTACTTTAAGTCCCAGTGTTATAAATTTGATAAAAATGTAATTACTAACATACTAGTTGAGAGCTGGAAAAATTCACTACAGCACATTATAAAAATTGAGGACTCTTACATTTTTATCAAAAACAACATAAATCCTATTGTAATTAATCTCCATGATGACTCTGATAGTGAAACAGAATTAGATTTAGATACTTAGATTAAAAATGTAATTATGTATAGATAATGCAGTTATAAATTTACTAAAACTATGCCTATATTTAATTTCTTAATGTAATTTTAAGATTATACTTACCTAAATAAACAATAAATTATAAATGTTTATATTATTAAAGTCTGTCCCTAATGTTCGGTCCTTTAATACCTACCGATCCGCAGTTTTATTGCTGTCGGCAGGTATAATCCATAAATGAAGGCAAAAGCTAACACGGTATACTTTGAGACAGACTATACTCTTATTTAAAAGTTTTCAACAAAATGCTACTTAGGAAAATTGTTTGTAATTATTATATCTTTTAGGATATTGGTTTTCATTAGGTTTAGATAGTAATCATTTTTCCGGTTTAAATTTGCATTTTACTGAAAAGTTTCGTTGGAGGTACTTTACAAATAAATTCTGACAGTGTCAACCAAACCAGACCTCAGTATCAACTTTTGGATATTTTATGAATTTTTACAAACGTATATATATATATATATATATATATATATATATATATATATATATATATATATATATATATATATATATATATATATATATATATATATATATATATATATATATATATATATATATATATATATATATATATATATATATATATATATATATATATATATATGTATATATATATATATATATATATATATATATATATATATATATATATATACTCTGGACACCTATGGACTGGCAGAATACAATAATTTTAGATAGAGCTGACAATTGGTACAAAAGAACTTTCCTAGAAATGGTACATATTTACTTACAACCAAAATCTATTAATAAAAGGAGTGATATCCAAAAATCTTAGCTCCATTTATAATTATATTCTCTCGTACCAAAAAACGATAACAATTTTTCGTTAAATTCAATAATAAGCATCTGAACTTTGCATTTTGTAGGTACATACATATTACAATCTATTAATTTTAAACCTTTGTAAATGGTATTCATTTTCATACCATCATATTGTTTTTACCCGTTTAATTTACAAAAGGAATGAACAAGGAGTGGGGAAAACAAGAGAAATTCAATTTTCTTTTTTTTTCCTATCATTATCTTAAAATAAAATCAGTTTTCAAACCTTTACAATAATGCATCTGCAAACTCTCAATTGTGAGCAGTGTATAAATAATTACCTGGGCACCACGACAGATGGCTCTGTCAGTTCTGCATGATGCGGCCTGTGATGTCCAAATCTTAAAAATGGAAAATCCAAGGTTTTTAAAATCATTATATCAAATTTCTTGTTCAACTGACAGCGCTCATTGGTCGTTAAGTTTTAAAACTGTACTTGTTTTTTGTAAGTTTTTTTAACTGTAAATTCTTTTGCTTTTTGTTATAATTCTTTCACTCCGTAAAAGTCCTGTTAATAACATGGTGGCAACGATCCACGTGCTAAAAACTAAGTTAAAGTCAATGTAGTTTAAGGAGGAATGTGAATGAAGTTTTGTTCTTCATTGGTATTAAACCTGTTTCATGTTTTCAACTCACATATGGTAAGAACTTTGTAAAAAGAATTATTTTTGTTGGTTTCACTAACAAGAATCATTTTCTTTTATTTTTAGATTGTCCTGATGTGGAAAAAGTTTTCCGAAAGCTCGACTTTTTCAATAAAGAGTTAATTAGTTAAAGTGGCCTTTCAATTGACTGCATTTCCACTACCTGGTTTCAGATTTTTCTATATATATATATATTTATATATATATATATATATATATATATATATATATATATATATATATATATATATATATATATATATATATATATATATATATATATATATATATATATATATATATATATATATATATAATATATTAATATTATATATATATATATATTTATAACTTCTTAAATACTAGGAGTAATTTAATATTGTTTTAATATGATGGTAACTAGATAAGTCTTCTTAATATAAACTCATTAAATCATATTTGGCGTATTTAGTTTGCCAGGGACGGACTAGCTCTGACACAATGATTCAAATTTTTTTAACATCCTGTATGATAAAGGCTCAACAATATTATTTTTGGATAGCTTTAACCTTAAACTAAAAAAAAAAGATACTCTTGATTGACATCAATAAACTCAACTGTTTACGAGAAATAAAATATCATGGTTGGTAAATTTTTCTACATTATACAGGGTTACGTCAATATTTAAGGATACAATTTTTGGGTCCATTTTAAAAAGAACACTTTATATGAACGTATGTCCGAATAAAAAAATCAAGTAATTAACTTTACGTAGAAATGATTATGGAATTCAAAATTTTTTTTTTATTTTAAACGAAATCAGTGGCGTACCACCAATAAAAAATAATCTGGTACTCTTAAAGATGCTTCTTGATACGTAGTATATATATTCCAAATTTCATTAAAATATCTAAGGAGGTATTACAGATGTTAATAATAAATAATTTGTTTTTAAAAATTTTACCACCCTGTAGCTCAAAAGTTAAGACATTTAGGACCTACGTTCATATGAAGTTTCCTTCTTAAAAGGGACCCAAAAATTGCTTCCCTAAATATTGACGTACAATTAGAAAGCAACCTGTATAATGTAAAAAGGGTCATAAGGAAAAAGATTATGGGAACTTGTCATAATATTTTTAGGTTTGCTATTAGATTCCGAGATTACGCCCACATATTCTGGGACACCCTGTATATATGTATATATATATATATATATATATATATATATATATATATATATATATATATATATATATATATATATATATATATATATATATATATATATATATATATATATATATATATATATATATATATATATATATAAATATATATATATATATATATATATAATATATATATATATATATATATATATATATATATATATATATATTTAGGTGTTTTAATAGATAGGAATTTAAAGTTTAAAAATCATCGAATCATGTTATTGGGATCATAGAATTTAAGGTGAATTATTTGATGCGCTGCTCTGCATATCTGACAAGGTGGACACGAAAAATTATATTTAACACGATCATACTTCCACATTTTAACTATTGCTCCACCATTCTATTTCTTTTAAATCAAAATGAGATTTCTCGCCTTGAAAAATTGCAAAATAGGGCTATGAAAATCATTCTTAGGAAGCCTAGATTGACTCCAACCAGAGATATATTGAGATAAATGCAGTGGTTACCAGTAAAGGAATTACTGTTGTATAATACTTTCATTTTTATACACAAAATAAACCTAGGACAAGCTCCCCAGTATCTAATAGACAGGGTTAATTACAATTTTAATGTTCATGGGTATAACACTCGTTCTAGAAATAACTTTTATATACCCAATGTCTCTCAGTTCCGCTCACAAAACTCACTTTTGTTTAGGGGTCTTGATAGTTATAACGGACTTCCTGAGAGCCTAAAAACTATTCAATCGGTAAAACCGTTTAAAAGGCTCTTAAAGAGGCATTTAATGAATTCTTTGGATTTGCTCAATTAGAGGAGTAAGTTTTACATCTGCCTTTTGTATTTGTATATTTTAGATAATATGTTTGTTTCTTTGATTTATGACGTCTAATTTGTTGTATATGTATAAATGCTTTACCCACTAATTTTTTTAATGTAACTTTTAATGACAATAATAGTAATATTTATTAATTTTAATTTTTTTATATGGACATATTTTTTTTTGTTGTAAATTATAATTTAGTTGTATTGTATTATACTTATTTATGTAAATTAGCCGAGGTGCTTTATATAAATTTATATATATATATATATATATATATATATATATATATATATATATATATATATATATATATATATATATATATATATATATATATATATATATATATATATATATATATATATATATATATATATATATATATATATATATATATTATATATATATATATATATATATATATATATATATATATATATATATATATATATATATATATGTTATATATATATATATATATATATATATATATATATATATATATATATATATATATATATATATATATATATATATATATATATATATATATATATATATATATAACCGGGTGACAACGATATCACTACCCTGCTTTTATTTTCTTGAATAAAAACATATACCTTTCAAATTTTAGGATGCTATAATATATCATAAAGATGCCGATTTTGATTTATAACATGGCTCCCATCACTTCCGGTTTTAACCGAAAACATCAACTTTGATTTTTAATGGAATACCCCGTATATTTTTAAATTTGGATTCTACAAATCATTTCTGATATTGTATATTATATTTCCCACACCTATTCTGCTGGGTTTTTGAGAAAATGGCGATTAAAAAATGTCCAACTACCGCATATTATGCAGGATGGGAAAACAAATAAATGATATAAAAAATTTTTTGTTTAATTTAATTTTTCTGAAGACTTTACGTGGATGTCATGCTTCCCCCCTTCCACCGGAGGCTGCAAAATGACTTTTCCAAAATGTTACTTTTAAAAATTTAAATGGGACCCCGTATATTTTTTTTTAATTTTATTCTACGGTCGTTTCCCGATAAAAAATCTGTATAATATCCTATACCATTTTGTTGGTTTTTTAAAAAGGCGGGAAACCAAACGACCGCATATTTGCAGTTATAGGGAAACAAATAAACGTTAGAAACATTTAATATTTTTTAATTTAATTCTAAATTATTTTTTAATTAACTACTTAAATAAAAAACTAATATTAAAATAACAAAATTGCGGTTTGAATTATTTTAGGCTTATTAATTTTCTAACATTTATTTGTTTTTCCCTATAACTGCATAATGTGCGGTCGTTTGGACATCTTCAATAGCCATTTTCTCAAAAACTAACAAGTGGGAATATTATCAGATTATATCAGAAGAAAATCCCAATTTAAAAAAATACAGGGTGTTCTTTAAAATTTTTAAAGTTATATTATTAGAAATGTCAATTTTCAATTGGGTAAACGAGTTTTTATTATGACCTCATAGATAAGTCTTCAGAAAAATTAAATTAAACATAATATATTTTTAAATCATTTGTTTGTTTTCCCATAAAACTGCATAATGTGCGGTAGTTTGGACATCTTTAATCGCCATTTTCTTAAAAACTAGCAGAGATAGGTATAGGATATAATTTAGATTTTATATCAGGAATAATCCTTAGAAACCAAATTTTGAAAAATATACAGGGTGTTCCATTAAAAAATCAAAGTTGATGTCGTTCCGGTTAAACCGGAAGCGATAGACACATCTTATAATATCCAAAATCGGATCTTATAATATAATATGTCATTCAAAAATTTGAAAGCTATATGTTTTTATTCAAGAATATGAAGGGCTGGGTAGTGATTTCGTTGTCACCGGTTTTATATATATATATATATATATATATATATTATATATATATATATATATATATATATATATATATATATATATATATATATATATATATATATATATATATATATATATATATATATATATATATATATATATATATATATATATATATAATAATAATAATATTATATATATATATAAAATAAAAATAATATATATATATATATATATATATATTTTATATATATATAATTTTATATCATATTAATAATATATATAAAAATAATATATATAAAATATTTTATATATATTTTAATAATAATATTATATATATATATAAAATATATATATAATATAATATATATTATAAAATATAATAATAATAATATAATATATATATATATATATATATATTAATAATAATATAAAATTATATTTATATATATTTTTATATATATTATATATATATATATATATATATTATATTAAAATAATATATATAATATATAATAATAATATATATATATATATATATATATATATATATATATATACCATTTTGGGAGTTGAATCTTAGGTTGAATTTTAATGTTTAGACACTAATAGATAGAGAGTAGACAGAGAACGACTGCATAGGAAACCTCCCAGATAGCGACCCGATTCCCCGTACCGCTCGCAATGTGAATTTCGGCGGCTCGCAGTGATGTTTACAAGCGCTTGGGGCCATAGGTCAGCCTCAATCAAGTAATGGAATTTTACGCGCTCACGATAGATAAAATGTTTTGTTTTTTTAAGTGCCCATAATCCAAGTCAAAAAAAAAAACCATTTAATGATATTAATCTTTTGTTTAACAGTAAACCCTTTTTTTTTTTTTACTGTATCCGTCTTCGTACCAAACGGGGGAAATAAATTGTAAACATGATCGGCTAACACGTGCTTGGGATGCGAGGTTAACCGAACTTTGACCTTTTTGGCCAAGACGACACGATAACCGCCCAGGGGGAGCGAAATTTGTTCTCTCTACTCCGTCTCCTTCTCTTAAAATTGCGCAAAAACTTTTTAAATTTTTTTTAAAAGCCGAACGGTATATATATAATATATATATATATATATATATATATATATATATATATATATATATATATATATATATATATATATATATAATATATATATATATATATATATATTTAAAAAATAATATATATATATATATATAAATATATTATATATATTATATATATATATATATATATATATATATATATATATATATATATATATATATATATATATATATATATATATA